>JADGMU010000696.1:0-247855 GCA_016920895.1 Vaccinium myrtillus | reverse complement strand
CCTCTCATTCACATTGCTTATGTGACCCTCATCTGACGTAAAATTGGACCCATCACACCGGGTTTTGGCCTTTTTGAAATTTAAAATGCTTGGGTCTAATTAAAAAATTGTGCCAAACTAAAAATTTTCGTGTTCTCAACGAAACTTTCTACGTTTTTATTCTTCAATATCCCCGTCAAAAGTTAATCTAAAAATTTAACAACGATGTGAATCTCAAAATTTGTGCATTTTTTGAAACAAAATTTGGGCCAAAACTCCTTTGCCATGCAAATGCCAAACCCTAGTTTTACCCAAATCATTTGTTTTTCAAGTTTCCTCTAAAAATTTGGGTCAAAATTGCTCATTTAACTACTTATAATAAGTAAGAAATTTGATCAAGAAATTAATATTATGACTTTATTTGTTGGAAAAACAATGAAATTTGATCAACTTTTTGGTTACTTGGGAAAACTCAAGAACTTGTTTCAATTTAGAAATCTCAAATACAAACCCACTCGAAACTCTAACAAGAAGATTAGAAAATTACTACCTAATTACTTTTTCTTTAAGCAAATAATAAACTAAACTTAATCATTTCGTTTAGAACTGTCTTGATTTTTACAAAACCGAAATAAAAGCTGTAACAAGCGGAAAAAGATTTTCTTTTAAATCAATTTTAGCTTTGGGCCTTTTTTTTTAAATTTTGGGCCACAATAGTTTTGGGCATTTTTTAAATATTGGGCCACAATGTTGGGCTCTTTTGTCACTTCTAATGGATTTTTTCCCTTTATTTTGGTCCAAAAAGTGTTCTAGGCAAGCCCATTGGTATAAAATGGTAGGGTGCCCCAAAAAGTGGTCATTCTTTGTTTGTATATTTTAATACCAGAATTATGTACTTCAACATTATCAAAGCACCTTTAAAGTAGAATTCAATATTCATTTCAAAGGACTTTTTTATTTATTTTATTTTTTGTGTGATAAAAGGCACAAATTAAAAATGAGAAACGGTAATGATTTCGATAGTGTGCCAGTAACTTTCCCTTTAGGGGGTGTTCCAGTAACGTGATTTTTTGATAAATTGGTTTTTTACGGTTTTTTATGTGATGTATTGTGAGAGAATGGCGTATACCGTTTTTTTTGAAAAAAATAGTTTTTGTTAGTGGAACACGGTCTTTCCTAGTATTTTCTTTCCTACTTTTGAAATTCAAGCATGGCTCACGTGGGATTGGATTTGATTCGAAGTGCGTTTTACAATGATTAATGCCAAATGGGTGCGCGGCGCAGTGCCATGCACCTAATCCACGGCAGGATCCCCCAATCCGTAAAAGTAATAAAAAGCAAGGAAATGGGGCATTAAAGTTAATGAAATTGTTGATGTAACCTTCTAACGTGATGAATGGTCTTCGTTGATCTTCTTCCTCGCAATCAACAATGGGTTGTCTTGCAATCACAAATAGAAAAAGATAAAGCCATCTGACCGTCTTCACTAGGTGCTCTTTTTGCTAGATAATGGAGTCATTTTCTTTTGGAAAATTCTAATCTGTGCTCAATAGACACACATTAAGGTTTAAAAAGTGTATTAAAATGTGTAAAAAGTGTATAGCAATATGTGAAAATATATTAAATAGTGTAAAAGGTGTATTGAAAAGTACATTGGACTCTTTTCTTTTATTTCTCGCTTATATTCTTCTTTTACATGACTCGGACAAAAAGAGGAAGGGTAATGATTTTCGATAGTGTGCCAGTGGGAACTTTCCCTTCAGTCTTAGCTTGAGGTCTTTACCTTGGGAAACTAGCCCTAAAGTTGTTGCGTGCACGGTGCACCGCACTATTCTACGCCCCCATTGGCTGGCCGTAGATTTTCCTTTTGGTTCTTGGTTGAAATAATTTATCCTTTTTCAAAAAAAAAAAAAATTTGTTAGTTTTGTGTCAATTTTTTTTTTGAATTATTGGTTCGTCTCCACTAGAGAAATCAAATAATTTTAAATATAATTTCGTACTTAGATTCATTTCTCGAGAAAAAATAAAACATTTACAAAACCAACATGAAACCAGCAAATGCTATTTTTTTATTTTTTTATTTTTTTATTTTTTTATTTTTTTATTTTTTTTAGTAGAGACAACAAATTAATCCAAATGGCTTATGAAGATTATCACCCAACTGTGCCCTAAGTGCTGCTGGGCCTACTGTTTCAGCTGTTGTTTGGGCCGAAAGTCAGTGCCAAAGTGCTGATGGGCCTGCTATTGAAGCAGTTGTTTGAGCCTTAATGGGCTTCGATCTTGTCATCGGTTTCTTGTACCGCAACTGTCCAAGGTGGGTTAAAACTTTTTGAAACATTGAATGGGCCCTACCCTAACTTGGGACCAATTTGGGTTGCTCTCCTAACTTGGTGGCGTGTGACCAGAATCAAAATCCTCCCATATAATTGCTTATGTGACCCTCATCTGACATAAAATTGGACTCATCATAATTCTATTCGACGACCTGTCTTAATTGTTCATTTTTATAAATATCTGTATGTGGTGATCTAACGTCTAAGTCGTAGATCTTGACCATCAGGTCAACCCATTGGGGTTAGGGCCTAGGGTTGTATATTCGTGACTCAACATTTGCACACCTTTTTTTTTTTTTTTTCCATGGCTAGAGCAACTTTAGAAGATACTTTAAAATTCGTAATTCAAAACGTATTTTGCTATCTCACTTCGTATTTTCAAAAAAGTAAATTTTATATATTAGTGCATTCGGATTGCTAGACTTTTCAGATTATGTTGTTATGTACATTATACTTTGTTTCATATTTTACTACCAGAATTATGTACTTCAATGGTATCAAATCACCTTTTACAGTATTCAATATTCATTTCAAATGATGTTTTTTTTTTTTGGCAATAAAGTGAAACGTGTGTTGATATTTGAAAGGTTGATCTGTTGGAGCATTACTTAATTTTGCAAAACCTATAAATAAATGCAATGTTTTGTGTTTGGGTGTTCGATCTGCTGCAGATGCTATAAGGTAACATTGTTGGAGAGCTCGATTTGATGAAATTACAAAAATGTGGTGGACCCTTAATTACCGTGAGAATAAAAATTCCTTAAAGCAATGCACATTCAGAAAATTTTATGCATATGTTTTTCCAAATTACAGATTTCTCTCTATAAAAGACGGGTGAGGTGCCTTGTCTGCTGGATCACTTAAAATTTTATAACACCATAAATTTTTTTAATATTTTACATTGGAGAGGTTTGTCAAAGATGCATTTAGGTAGGGCTGTAAATGGTCCAGTTTATGTATTTTTCCAAATCAAACCGGATATTTACAAACCAAACCAAACCAAACCAAACCAAACCAAATATTAACGTTCGTGTTTGACCGGTTTATTCCGGTTTCTGCTTTGTTACTCGCGTTTTTTATAATGAAGTCGACAGCACGAGCTAACCCTAAGTCTCTAAACAGTTTGCGTTGCGCGTTAGACACTGAAACTTGAAAGAAGCGCTTTATGCTAAAATTTTGAAGGACAAGTCTAATAAACCAAACCAAACACATATATAATCTCATTGGAAAGCAGATTGTATATACTTTCTGATTGCAAGAAGGAAAAAAAAAAGAAATTAAGAGAGAAGCGATGAAATCATGGAGTTATAGGATAGTTGGATTCCTTTTCTAGGCAAATTTTCTAGTAAGGACTTCCCGTAAATAAGAAAAAATGTAATTTTTTCACGTTAAAAATTGTTTTTGGGAAATCTGAACCGTCTAACGTGTTCAAAAGGTGTTTTCAAGGGTCCATGTTGAGAATCCTAAAAAACAATTCCGGGAAGGGATTGATCTAAGCAGTTTTTCCCAAAAACTGTATATTTACAGTTTTGCTAAAAACTGCTTGGATCAAGCCCTTTCCGTTTTTTTTTTGAAGATTTTGCGTGGAAACCCTTGAAAACACCTTCTGAACACATTGGACGGTTCGGATCGTCAAAAAAATGCTCAGATCACAGAGGTCCGGAAGTCTGGAGTCCGGATACGAAGTGGAATATCCTTTTCTAATCATCGTCTTTATCTCCCTTCTTTTTGTGTTTTCTTCTTGCATTTTGTGAGAAATACTGTAATTGTTATTCGGTTCTTTGTAAAGGGAATATTGTTCCTCCTTTTCACAAATCAGAAAGCCCATTGCCGAATTCTCCCAAAAAAAAAAGTAAACACAATGCTGATGTTGTACAACATGTGCGAAAACGTTTTCTTTTATTGGCGCCCGATAAGTAGACTATTAGATTGAGTCGAAAGCCTACCAACGCATAAAGGTTCCAATTCCAGTGAGAGTAAAAACAGGAGGGGCAAGAACATCTGAATAGTGAGAAAGACTTTTAAAAAATTGATCAAATCTTTTAAAAATTGATCAAATCGCTCTGTTAATCTCGTTACCATCCCTTTACCGGGCCGTATAGAGTATCAATAGTGATAGGTACAGACACACCATCGATCTCAACCACTCACTGTGCCACACCCTCTCTCACATTATGCACATGTGGTGGGGCCCCTGGGACCCACCAGGTGGGCCCCCACACACGTGTGAGAGAGGTGTCGTGGGAAGTGGTTGAGAGAGTGTGTACCTATCATTTTTGATAGAGTATAGCCAAGTTGTATTACAATTGAATCGTGTAACATCCACTATTCAATTCCAATTTGAGAATGTGAGTTACTGTTATTGATAAACATGCCTTCAAAAAGAGAACAAATTCAAGTAATTGAAATTTCTCCCACGGAGGCAGTTTTTTTGGACGTGCTTCCCTTGCTTCTTATATGATCTCTATTTGCAATTTTGCATGTACGAAAGTGCAGCTTAATTATCCAACTTAGACAAATCAATTTTATCCACCCAGTAAGCAAGCTAGTATACCTATTAAAAGATGACTCAAAATTTCACACCATTCGTGAACGTGAGCGAAAGTGAAAAAAATAAAAAAGTAGAGTATGAAACAAAACTATAAATTGATTAAAAATTTGAACGAGAACGAAAAAAATCCTATAAAAAAATAGTAAATAAAAATTTGTGACTAGACTTGACGGCAATTAGGTTATATTTCTTCGTTTTCATAATGTGCTTTGTTAGGGGCACACGGTGTACTGTGTATAGTAACTCATTTCTCCCCCAGCAAGGTACGGGGGTACCCGGCCCTCGCATTACTCTAAATATTCTCACGTATTGTACTTGTTTTTTAGGGTAATTTAGAAAAAAAAATTCGAATTAGCCCCTGCAATTCACATGACTGAAAAAAATTCTTTAAAACTCCTACATACATGTTGGAAAACATTCATAAAATTTGAAATTATCAATTATTTTGTAGTCGCATGTGTGTAAAAATTACTACATGGCAACTATGTATGAACATACCTACCAAAAAGGGAAGAAAAAAAACTATGTGAAGTACACACAATTTAGTCTTTTCTTGTGACATAGAAATTAACAATATATACTTATGGAATATATTTTTGTTATCAAAGTAGAGATAAATGTGGTTTGGGCCCTGGTACATACAAATCTTGCATCCGCCACTGCCTCGGCAATTTGAAATGCATTTTGGATAGGGGTGAAATGTATTTTGGATAGGTATATAGGTAACAAATCCGGTGTATACGTAGGTATATAAGTATACTTATCACGCACACACAAATGTATTTTTTTTAAATTACAAGTGTCTTGGCAAGTTTGCGGGAAGTGGGGGGCCTGTAGTGCATTTCTCACTACAGAGTGTAGTGAGTAATGGGAACCGTTGATCTCCACAATTGATCATTCAAGTTGGCTATGCACTCTTACTGGTCAAAGTGTACTATTATTGGTAATAGTGTAAATCAAATCAAAACCATCAATTATAGATATCAACGGTCCATATTACTCACTACACCCTGCATTGAGTAGCTCACTATAGGGCCCCCATTCCTCAGTTGCTCGAACATCGAGTAATTCTAGGATCCTAGGAAATCTTGTACTCCCTCTGTCTAATTTTAAATGTCCACATTTCTATTTTGGGATGTCCCAAAATAAGTGTCCACTTTCTATAAAGGCTTATTTACCTTTTTAGTCCCCAAAGTATTCGCGAAATGTCAATTTGGTCCCCAATATTCAAATCGTGTCTATCGAGTCCCCAATGTTCACAATGTGTGTTTAAATGGTCCCTGTGTCTAACTCCGTCCGTCTTCTCCGTCAAATGCAGGGGTAATTTCGAAACTTCACCCCCACAAACACTTCATGGCCGGCTTATTTACCTTTTTAGTCCTCAAAGTATTTGCGAAATGTCAATTTGGTCCCCAATATTCAAATCGCAAAAAAAAAAAAAAAAATTAGAGAAGGAACATCGTTGGTCGATCTTGCTTGAAGATGTTGTTCAAATAAATCTCTCTTCAAGATGTTTTGTTGGTTGATCTCGCTTGAAGAGGCCTCCCAGGGGCGATTTATCGATCTGGGGCAGTTCCGGACCAGCCAGATCTGTACCACCAGCCGGTAGGTACAGCCACTGTGTCGCTGTCGAGAAGTGAGAACCGAGATGGGGAAATTTCTTGTTTTCTAGCTCTATGCTTATGGGTTTACATTTGAAAATGCTTATGGGTTTACTGTTTGTTTTTCTTGCTCTGTAAAAAACAGATTATTGGGGGATTTTTGTCTTTTTTACATCTCCAGATTTTGAACCGATCCTTTTTGAACCGATCCATTTTCTTTTTCTTTTTTTCTCCTCCTCCTCCTCCTCCTCTCTCACTCTCTCTCTCACTCTCTCACACACACATATTCTGCAAGGTCTGGTCCGGAATTGCCCCAGATCGATAAATCGCCCATGTGAGGCCTCTTCAAGCGAGATCAACCAACAATACATCTTGAAGCGAGATTTATTTGAACAACATCTTCAAGCAAGATCGACCAACGGTGTTCCTTCTCTGATTTTTTTTTTTTTTTTTGCAATTTGAATATTGGGGACCAAATTGACATTTCGCAAATACTTTGGGGACTAAAAAGGTAAATAAGCCGGCCATGAAGTGTTTGTGGGGGTGAAGTTTCGAAATTACCCCTAGATTTGACGGAGAAGACGGACGGAATTAGACACAGGGACCATTTAAACACACATTGTGAACATTGGGGACTCGATAGACACGATTTGAATATTGGGGACCAAATTGACATTTCGCGAATACTTTGGGGACTAAAAAGATAAATAAGCCTTTCTATAAATAACCATCAAAACATACAAAACTTTCAATTTTATCCCTAAAAAGTATTTTTTCATTCCTAATTGATTTGACAGTTTTTGATATTTATATCGTTCTTAAATTGACAATATCTTTCAAAATATAGTAGTATTTTTCATGATTCTGAAAACTTCGTATAATAGAATTAATTGAAATCTATCAAACAAGATCCATATTACTCCCTCCGTTTCAAATTGCTGGTCACATTTCCTTATTTTGAATCTCTCAAAAATTGTCTATATCTTCTAATTTATAATACTTTTTATATCCAATATGGATCTTATTTGATAGAACTCAATTAGTTTTATTAAACAAAATTTTTGGAATTATAAAAAATGTTATAATTTGTGAAATGTAGACAATTGTTTGAGTGGCACGACTACCCAAAAGTGACCATTATTTTGAAACGGAGGGAGTACATATTTTTTGAGATCCATATTGAAGAACATAAACAATTTAAATATATTTAATTAACTTCACAGTTTTTAAGGTTACTTTTTTTGGAAATTTATAGCACAAATTTTAACTTCCTAAAAAGATCGATTTCCCGTAGAGGACATTTAATTGGGACGGAAGGAGTATGAATTAATATTACATGATTATCATTGTCTTCCCTTTGGCCTGTTTGTCTTATCAGAGGGAAACAAAGGTTTATAGTATAAAATTACAAGTGGTATCAGATAACTAGTTTTTGGAATATAAGGAAGACAATTAATTAAACTAAGGCCTTGTGAACTGGAAACTAAACTGTTACCCGCATCAAGACTTCCTTTTGAGTCAGGTAAGATGCCAAAACCATGAAAACTGTATTTAATTATTGATGAATTCAGCCCTATGATTTTTTCCTGAAGGGAACAGATCCACTCAGTTTGGCTTAATTAGAAACCACACTCTTATTCTTGTATACGTATACATATACATAACAATGCATTAATAAATTCCTCCGAATTCTCTTCCACCGCTTGGTAATCAATTGGGGATCAAATTAGCAAAACCATTCGGAAATCTCTACCAATAACTTATCTCATTGGAGATGTGTCAATTGCGAAACTCTGTGTAATGATTTTTGGTTTACATAGGAGGAAATCAAGAGAGAGTGGGGGAGTGGGTGACAGTGGCTCTTGATATTTATATGCGCAATGCAAAACTACACTAAGAATAACCTTGTGTTAATTATCTATTTAATATGAGTGAGGGTACAATAGTGGCACAATACTTCGGCAGAGCCGGTTTTGGACCAAAGCTTGTTAAGCCACCGCTTTAGGCCCCAAAATTTTAATTAATTTTTGGGGCCTCCAATTTTATACGTTCAAATAGTAGTTATGCTTTCAAATGACTGTAATTACTTAAAGGAATAGATCCCTCGGTTGATGACTTCATCTTCAGATTTAGAAGCATTCTGGATTCTCTGTAATCGGGTTTTCTCTGCTTTTAGACTATTTATCTGTCACTTGTTTTCTGGTTTTCGTTCGTTTAGTTGGCATCTTGCTAACTTTTTTCCTGGGTTGTGTTGGGACTTGTCTAGTGGGCTGCGTTCCCTCTTGCCGTGGTTGTTTGTCCCCTCACTTCCCTTTCAATCTTTGTTTCCTCAGAGAATAATAAAGTTTTTTGTTGTTAAAAAAAATGACTGTATATAATGACTTATTTATGAAATTTTTTGTTTTCCTTATTATTTTTAACTGTGCTATATTGAGAGTTGAGGGTCCAATTTGAAAAAAGTTGTTTTAGACCCCATATATCTCAAAGCCGGTCCTGTACCTCGGCATGAACCTTACACACTCTTAGTTTTTGGTCTCTCGCCATTAACACCCTTTTCATTTTGTTTTGCTCAACCAAATTGAGACTATGCAATGCTTAGCTCAAATACAGAAGGTCTTTGGTTGCCTACGTATACACTGTAGTAACCTCTTTGTGGTTGAAAAAAAAACAAAGTTTTTTTCCCTTCCAACTGAGCACTAACCCTTGATATCAATTTGTGATCAGATGAAGACTAGGCGTGATGCACAGTAAAGGTAATAACAGGAGTGGGGAAAAAAAATAAAAGAGCATAAAGTCATTCCTCACAGTAGTTCACAACTATTTGTGTAAACAAAAGAAAAAACAAGTGCAGATCTTTAGAACAATAGAACCATGAGATGCTTACAAAACACAGACAACATAGATATATATCTGCTTAATTTTTTATTTTTGTCAATAGATAGAAGAGATCAATTACATTACATATGAAGTATAAAGTACAAACCCGGGACACTACATCAATTGTGAGTGTCTGCGAGACAACCAAGCCAAATAACTTAACCAATACAAGAAATAAGTCCATTACATGGTAGAAACAAAGAAAGGAAAAACCCCTAGACGCAAGCAGGGAGATCAAACTCCTGACCTCCTAGTGAGATGCAAGAACCTTGGCCAACTGAGCTAGTAGTAGTTGGTTAGACATATGCTTCATTAGTAGGATTCAAGTTGGCAGCTGGCTCCTTTGGCTCAAGCAGTACCCGAGTAGAAGTGTTGTCTTGTGATATGGAAGCATCACATAAGCTTGCAAGTCCTCATCGCAAGCTATTAAAACAAACACATCTTCCTCATCTTTATACACCACGTTATAAGTTCCAGCCGCTATCTTCAGTATAGCCACTTCTTACTGCAACTCTACTAATCTACACAGCAAAGACAGCTTAAGCGCTATCGGAATAGATGCATATTTTTCCTTGATGGTCACCATATTTTGGATATATGAATGTTCGTTATTGTAATTGCATAAAAATGTTCTCATATTTTATTACTCTCGTACTTTCAGTTGGTGAAGAGAGCATAGCCGGACAGTGATAGTATTCTGATCTGATGGTTAGTATGTTAGGCATACTTTCTCAGATTCAATGCATTATGCGACTGTTTTGTACTCCGTTTCTTTATTCCTTTGTGAGAATATCTATTCATTGTTGGCTGCCTTTTTGTTTTGGTTTTTTATGTTGGTGCTCATACCAGATTGCTGCCGTGAGGTGGTGGAGGGTCTGAAATTCAGGTGAACATGTATTTCCCATGTTTTATTCCTCATTGGAGTCAATACAGAGACAGATATCAAATTGCACCTGTTTACTAGCAGCTGCTTCTACTTCCCCAAAAATTACAATTTCAGAAGCACTTTTTTTTTAGCATAAACACTATTTTGTTATTCAATAAGCAAACTGTGAATAGTTTGGCATGACTATACAGTATACACAGTTCCCTGAAACTACAAAGCCTCACATTGAAACAAAAGAGAAAATCTAAGAGAGGATATCAAGAACCTAGTGCAAGAAACTGGTTTCTTAAGGAGCCTAGCTATGTGATTATTAATTCTCTTCTAATGCATTGAACTTAATTAACTACTTGTCGGGAGCCTAGCCCTGTGATTGTTAAGTTTGTTCCTTGACATAATCAGGAGAATAGTGATTTGCCTTCGGTGGCATCAAATGGTGAAAAACTCAAGATCGAGCTGCCCTTATTATCATTACGAGGCTGAGCATCGAGGCTGAAAATCTTGGGGTGGAACTGCTGGGACTAGTGATTTGCCTGTAAATTGTTTTTTTTTTTTTTTTTAAAGTTCAAATATATGGTACACTGTTTTCGGCTCCGGATCTGCTGTCCCAAGTTTGCTGTCCCGATCAACTGTCCCTTGCTTAATCTGCTGCAATGTAGCAACTTCCCTTCAGCCATCTAACTCTGTTAATTCACACCCCTCCATTCTCTTTTAACCTCTTTCCACCCCTTTTACTCCCTCCCACGAAAATGCCCAGTTTCTGAAGGTGAAAGCAAAACCCAGTCACATGATTTGAAGGTGAATCAATTGGGATCTGAAATTTCAGGTTAGTCGTTTTGGTCCCCCAGATTGGAAGCACAAGATCATGTTGTAGAACTGTGATGTCGTTTTTGGTAAAAATTCACTTCTGCAAAAGAGAATTGCTGCCTATTGAAATGAAAAGTCTATAATTTGAGAATGGATTTAACTACCTATTGAAGTTGAATTCATGATATATGAAACTATATTATAGCTTTTGCACAAGATTTGGAAAATTTCTGTTTCCCAAACCCAAAGGCTACAGATTAATCGATTTGGAAAATTTATGTTTCCCAAACCCAAAGGCTAAAGATTAATCTGCTTCGTCTCTCTCTCTGATCGAATGGGGAGAGTGGTAAAGAAGCAAAGGAGAGCAGTGTGTGAAAATAGGCTTTTAGTCTCCAAAAGTTTTGTTGCCAGAAGAGAAAAACGTGGAAGGGAGTTAGAGGGTTGGAAGGGTGTTAAAAGGGTATGGAGTGGTGTGAAGTAACAGAGTTAGATAGCTGAAGGGAAGCTACTACGTGGCAGCAGATTAAGCAAGGGACAGCAAATCGGAACAGCAAACTGGGACAGCAGATCCGGTGCCACTGTTTTCCAGTATGGCATCAGTATGCCAAGGGGGTGGTTTTGTTTATTGATCGAAAGAACGGGAAATTTAGACTTGTTTTAACTTTTACGGGCCTTTGCCAATTTAGATCTTGGAGTGGAATTGCTTCGGCTCTGGATCTGCCGTCCCGGGGTTGCTGTCCCAAGACCTTGTCCGGACCCAAAAACGGCACCGTTTTGGTTCCACTCCAAACCTTTGCAAAATACAATTTTGTGGGGCCCACTTTCGGGTCCCACGCAAATGATCCGAATTGTTAAATAATTTTTAAAAATTCTCGGAGAAAATCGGGCCCATCGGATATTTTTACGTTATTCATTAATCGTTAAATAATTTTAAAATAATTATTAAACGGTGCCATTTTGGGACCAGGACAGGGTCTTGGGACAACAGATCCGGAGCCAATTGCTTCTCTCTCTCTCTCTCTCTCTCTCTCTCTCTCTCTCTACGTTTACAAAAAATTGTAATTCTTTCCTTGTTTTTGCTAAAATGTTGTATAAAAAAAAGGTATTGGATTATCGGATTGGATATCCGTTTTTTTGGATTCGGATTATTGAATTCAGATTTAGCGAGTTTCGGATTCAGGTCGGATTTTAGCTATTTCGGATTCGGATCCAAACCGGTTCATTGACAGGCCTACCTCAAAGTCTTCTCTCACCTACCAAGAGTTATTCCCTGGTCTGAAGCATGGGTTTGCAATGGGATTGCTTTCGGCCTGTAAAAAGGAGTCCGTTGGGTTCTGGTTTTGTATCACAAGAAGGAGAGATCAGTGAGGTCACAATGTAAATCATAGACAGATGATAGAGTACTGTGAACTTCTCACTTGTAAAGCTCGTCCATTTGTAGTGTGCTTGTCCAATTGCCCCGTGAGTACCCGAGTTTGTTGATTCACGTTAAATTCTGTGTTAATGTTCGTGTGTTTATGGCTTTGGTTTAATCCCTTTGGCATAACAAATGGTATCAGAGCCCAGGTAGCCATAAGGCCCATAACCATCCGAGAACATGTCTGTTTTCGGTCTCCGTTCAAATCTACATTTTTTTCGTAAAAGCTCGAAAGACGATATGATCCGTTAACATAGGATTAACCTTCTGAATTATTTCCCGTTACACCTCAGCATGAATCTTTTGAATTAGGAACCCGAATCTTATTCTTTGCTCTCTCGCCATTAACACCCTATTCAATTTTTGCTCAATCAAACTGGGACAATGCAATTTTTAGCTCAAAACTAGGTCTATCAACCTCTTTGTGGTTTATTTGATTTCTTTAATTTACCAAGTTTTTTCCCCTTCCAACCCTTGATATCAATTTATGATCAAGAGCAAGACCAAGACAAGGCATGATACAACAGCAGAGGCTAGAGTAAGAGTGTGAAAAGAAGCGAAGAGCATAAATTCCTCGCAATTCTTGACTATTTGTATAGACAAAAGAAAAAAAGGGGGGAAAAAATCATCAAGTGCAGATCTTTAGCTAGAATAGCAGTCTTGACAATACAAGATATATGTATAATTAGAGGATTCAAGTTGGTAACTGGCTATTCGGCACAAGCAGTATCTCAATCGAGCTGTTGCTCTGTTACATGGAAGCATCTTAAAATTCATGCAAGTCATCAACGCAAGCTATTACAATCAGCTCATTTTCCTCAGCTATTTACCCGAAATTATAATCTCTAGTCTTCAAGGTTCAGCCTTTCATACACTTCTTGCCGCAACTCTACAAATTTACAAATTCAGACAGCAAAGACAGCCATCCTTGAGGTGCAATGTCCATATTTCGCCTCATCACCATGGCCTAACGTAAGAAACACTAGTTGAGGATTGCTCGGTAGACAGATCAGAATCGGAAAAAGTTCTAGTAGCCTGGATCTCAATAACCTTATGTATTTTCTTATTATTCTGAACATCGATAACTTCAACATATGATAAATACCCCAGTTTTGGGCCAGAAGCAAACCGAAAGTTTTCCAATTTATCCTCCATCGTTCCCAATAGCTTGTTCAATCTAGTCTGTATGTTCTCATAGTCTTCGCTGCTCGTTGACCAAAAGAACTCGAGTACATAAATGTCATCTCCAGTGTAATTGCTCCGCAAGAACATTATAAACCAACCACTGAATTTGCACAATCGTGCATAGAGTACTAAGGGACACTCATCTACGCTGAGTTTGGTTATGCTCGGGAAGTACAGCACGTCAGGAGATTGAAGTGAAAGTGCCCTACTGGCAACCCATCCCTTTCTTAAGTGACTGCATTTGCTGACTCTAGAGAATTCAGCAAGGTCGTTACGTATGCGTGCACAATATTCTACACTGATAGGCGCGCAATGTCAGAGATATAAGCGCCTAAGTAGGGCGAATTAGCGCATTAGAGGCGCGATTTATTTCATTTTCCACTTGATTCGGTGTTGTCTCTTGTTTTTGGTGTTTGTGTTTGTTTTGTAGGAAACAGGCCGAAAAGGAGCACGGAAAGTGACACAAGGCATCGGGCATGCGGGGAACCGGTGGGACCCAAGCAAGGACGACCAAAAAGCTGAAAAGTCAACTTAAAGGCCCGGTATCGATACAGGGATTCCTCTGTATCGATACCCAAGCACCTGTGGACGGTGGGATCCACGCGGCTCTCGCTCTCGAAGTTGAGTCACCACCCGGGGTTTAAATTTAGAAAATGTTTGGTACCCGAGAAACCGTTTTAAAAATGATTGTTGACTCTCGTGCCGTTTTAGAAAAGGGTTTGATCTGCGAAAAGATTCTTTTGGATTCGGAAGCCAGGTTACGCGCGGGGAAGGTTTTATTAAAAAGCACCCCGCTCGCCCGAGAAATTCTCGGTCTCTACTAAATAATTTGTGGGATTTTTGTAGAAAATATTTTGTTAAAAACTTTGACAAATAAACAAGCAAATAAAGAAATTAATTAAAACCACAACAGAAATAAAATTTAAACAAACAGACTAAATGATAATAATGGGAAAATAGAGGGGAGGAAAGTGCAATAAATAAATAAAAATTGCAGAAGAGATCGGAGAAACAGGTGCGAACGGGGAAAACGAGTAAAAATTTTGGTTTTAAACGGAAGCCGCGCGGCTCCTACACAGAGTGCGGCTTGCACCTAAGCCGCGCGGCTTGTGTGCAACCCTTTTTTTTAAAACTTTTGTTTCAGGACCAGTGAGTCCAAAACCCGTTCAAAACTTGATTTTCTTTTTCAAATCTACTCCAAATAAGTTGTTTTTGTTTGTAAACAAGTTATTGAAGTGAAACTTATTTCCGGTACGGATCGTACCGTGCGTTTATTGAGAAAAATCGCCCGGTACGGCTCCGAAAAGCCGGTTTTTGTTTCGAAAATGGTTTACCGAGTTAAGATACGGTCATTGGAACCGTTATTAACTCGGGGATGCCCTCGGAGAGCCACGGTTTGAGAATCGAAATCTGAAAATGATTTATACCTTTCTGGAACTCGAAACAGAGATTGAAAACTTCGGATTCTTCGGGTTTGAACTTGTGGGATCAAGTTTTGGTAGAGTTTGGAGTGGTACGGAAGGTTTGGTTTAGAGAAATTGAAAGGGGATGAAAACGAAACACGGAATTTCGGGGTTTTTACTGGCGATTTCGAACGAGAATTTCGCCGGAATACTCGACGACGGAAATTCTTTCCGGTATGATTTCTGGTGTGTTTTGAGAGGGAGAGGGTGCCTTCTTTTATAGCCGGATTTGAGGGAATAACATGATGATATTCGGCGGTGGATTGATGATGATATTCCCGAACAGCTGGTTGTCAGGAATTTTTCAGAAGATAAGAACACAAGCCGTGCGGCTCCCAGGGGGAGCCGTGCGGCTTGCATGGGGGAGCCGCGCGGCTTGTATGGAAATGGATGAGCTGTGCGGCCTATGAGGCTGAGTTCCCAATTTTCTGGACAAGTTCCAAGACAGTTTGATCATTCTGAGCATTTCTTCTTATCACTGGGTACTTATTTTCACAAACCAAACTTAAGTAAAGATAATAATTTTGAGTTTTCTTTACTTTAATTTATTTATGAAAATAAGGAAGTACCCCCATTTCGGAAACAATGGCATTGCCAGAATTTTGATATCCCAATCCAATCAAAATCTCATCTCCCCACTTTTAGTGCAAAATCGAAAACGGGCACATTTTTCTCCGAAGAAAAAGGGCGAAAGATGACTTTGCCTTACTTAAAAATATTTTTCTCCGAAGAAAAGGGGCGAAAGATGACTTTGCCTTACTTAAAAATAACTTCTGATTATACCATTTTGATTAGAAAAATCCAATGAACAATTACCGGGACTTTTTATTGGCCAAATCAGATCTTCCCAAAAAAGTTAATTTTCCATACTTAGCCAGATTTTCGAGCGACGGACAGGGGTGACTCGATCAAGAGGCGACCCGATGGTGACATGACCTATGTCATTCGAGTCTGGGATGAGAGACGATGATGAAAGAACACTTGGATTAAAATTGGGGTGTCTACAGTTGCCCCTCTTTGACGAGACTTAGTCATCATTCTGAGATGCAAGTCACGTCAAAGATATAGACGTCCCAATTTTGAACGTCCCGGTGCGAGAAAACAGATATACAAAATATGGTCGAGCACGGAGCTTCCTACGTACCCTGTTTGTAGGGATCAGACCAATCGTAGTTCGGGGCTATGCATGTAAACAAGATTTATTGCAAACTTACCAGAATCAGACTGTGAGGATCGCCACCTTGTTTTTCAACAAGGGAAAAAAGAGTCATGTGTTGTGAGCGAAACCAACGAGTGAGGTTTTGTAAAAAACTGAGTCGTGTGTGAAACCAGCGAGTGAGGTTCTGTGAAAAACTGAGTTGCGTGGGAAACCAGCGACTGAGGTTCCATAGTGTGTGAAACCAGCGAGTGAGGTTCCATGAAAAATGGAGTCGTGTGTGAAACCAGCGACTGAGGTTCCATAGTGTGTGAAACCAGCGAGTGAGGTTCCGTGAAAAACTGAGTCGTGTGGAAAACCAGCGAGTGAGGTTCCGTGAAAAACTGAGTCGTGTGGGAAACCAGCGAGTGAGGTTCCATAGTGTGTGAAACCAGCGAGTGAGGTTTTATGAAAAACTGAGTCGTGTGGGAAACTAGCGACTGAGGTTCCATAGTGTGTGAAACCAGCGAGTGAGGTTCCGTGAAAAACTGAGTCGTGTGGGAAACCAGCGAGTGAGGTTCCATAGTGTGTGAAACCAGCGAGTGAGGTTCCGTGAAAAACTGAGTTGTGTGTAAAACCAACGAGTGAGGTTCCGTGAAAAACTGAGTTGTGTGTGAAACCAGCGAGTGAGGTTCCGTGAAAAACTGAGTCGTGTCGTTTTCGTGAGAAATGATTTTTTTTTTTTTTTGAAAAAATCACATAAGCACCTAACGGATTTTAGAAAACTGGGATATGATTTTTTTTTGTAATTTAACTATCTTAATTACTTTGATAATTTGAACTTGGAAATTGATTTTTGAATTTGAACTTGAAAATTTGAACTTGTCATTGGACTTTGGAAATTTGAACTTGAATTTGGACTTAACAATTTTGAACATGAATTTGGATTTTGCTCTTGAAAATTTAAACTTGACTTTGAACTTGAAAATTAATTTTTGAATTTGAAGTGACATTGAATTTGAAAATTGATTTTTGAATTTGAACTTGATATTTGAATTTGAAAATTGAAGTTGAACTTGAAAGTTTGATTTTGAACTTGAAAGTTTGATTTTGAACTTGAAAATTGATTTTTGGATTTGAAGTGACATTGAATTTGAAAATTGATTTTCGAATTTGAACTTGACATGTGAATTTAAAAATTCAAAATTGAACTTGAACTTGAAAGTTTGACTTTGATCTTCAAAATTTTGATTTTTTTTTGAAAATTTGAACCTGAACTTGAACTTGACACTTGAACTTTTGAAAAATGAAATTGAGCTTGAGTTTGACATTTAAATTCTGAAAATCGAATCTTTGATACTGAACTTGGATTTGACATTGAACTTCAAAAAGGAATTTGAAAATTGAACGATGCGTGAAAGTACCATGTTTGAAAATGCTTGACACAATGTGTGATGCTACCGTGCTTTGAAATTGTTTGAAACAGTGCATGAAGTTATCGTGTGTTCAACTTCGTGTTTGGCACAAATTTGAAAAAGTTCCAAAACTTGACAACTTGGCATTCAACAATTTGAATTTTTTTGACAATTCGACAATTTGAAGTTCGATAATTTGATAACTTCGGGACAAAATGGTGTTCCAAGAAATGTATCTCAAAAATTGAGGGTGAGAGAAAAAAAAAACCGATTAAAAAGTTGTCCATGAGGACTCTTGTGTGAGACTCAGGTTTCGACACTTGACGACACAATGACAACATTCTTTTTTTTTAGACAGTAGGTGGCACAACAGGGTGTTTCTTTTTGCTTTACTGTCTTTCCTTTTGGACAGGGTTTGAGTTTGAGGTTGCTTCTGATCAAGACTTCGAGCTTTTGGGCTTTCTGGATTTCTGTGAGGTTTGAGTCTTTTTGCTTTTTGTCCCAAATCTTGAACTTCGGTGTATGTGCTTCTCCCAGTAGATGGCATTGAGCTGACGTGCCCCAGTCTTGGACAAATGTGCCTCAATAGATGACAAGCTTCAGTTTTGAACCCATCGACTTGTTTATCCGAACATAGGCCTTTCCATGCATTTGAAATCATCTTCCACGAGTTTAAGAACATCAAGACTACCAAGGGTTGACTAGACAAAAGACCTTGTGTGAATTTGGACAAGGCCCAGACGATACGAGTGACGTTACAAAGATGCCCCTGACTTGGGCGGAGATGACATACTCAAGAGGGGGTAGATTTGGACAAGACTAGGCTGACTCAACAGACTCAAAAAAGTGACTTTCCTGAAGGTGCTCCTGACTCGGTGGAGAATGACTACTCATGAATTTGGTAGACGCCGGTTATTTTGACCTTGTGACAAAGGAATAGACTCTGACAAGATTATGTTGACCTGAAAAGACCATTAAGCGATGACAAACTCGAGAATTCGGGAAATGGCAGAAAGTGCCCCACAACTGACGTTTGAAATTGTCATAAACTTGAGTCTTTTGGTTTTGAAATTGTTTCACTCCATCAAATGATGTTCATTTAAATCGATTATTTTATCAAAACACAAGATTTCTTAGTGTGAATCCTTGCCCTCGAGATGCTGATTCACTGATTTTCCATTGAGGTGCCCCAGTTTGGACTTTTGCTTCTGGCGGATGCTAGTGTTATGCAATGCTTTGACTTTTGCCCCCGGGTTGCTGACGAGGATCTGAGGTGCCCCGGTTTGGACTTTTGTTTCTGATGGATGCTGGTGTTGTGCAATGTTTTGACTTTGATCTTTAATGATACTGTTCCCACTGGATTCTCGCTATCAATTTGTGCTTTTCAATCTGGAAGGACTTTATTTAGGTTATAACAGGGCCAAGGCTTTGGGTTTGACAAAGAAAGAATAAAGGCTCAAAAATTTTCATTTTTCCTGGGTCATTAGAGCTAGCAGCTATCTTGAACTCTTTTGCGTGCCCTTTCTGTTTTCTTCAATGTTTTCCTTTGTGCCCCATTTTGGCTTTTGATGGACATTTTCTTCCTTTCTTCCTTTTCAGTGCTTCACATTTGGTTGTCATGCCCATGAACTTGGCACTTTTCATTCCTTCGAAATTCTGACGTGCCAGTGGCTACCATGCATTTGGTACTTTTGACATTTCTCTGGCAATTATGTGCTTGGCACTTCCATCTGGACATCTTTGTCACTTTTGACATTTCTCTTAATTCACCCCAGTGTGGGGGATAGCTGTCTAGCTGGGTTTTCTTTCAAAGAAAATGATTCAGGCTCAAAAGGGCTATCAAGGGATATATTTATCTGGGGAATAAAACAAAGAATGCCTTTCTTCATTTTGAATTGCACAATTTGATAGAAAGAACTTGTATATGCTCTAACTTTTGCTTGGGTCGTACTTCAAGGTTTTGATCCAGCGAGCTTTTTTGTTGTTTGCATTAACTTTTGCCTAGGCCGCCCTTTCAGGTTTTCAACCTAGCAGGCTTTTTTTTTTTTTTTTGGTGTCAAAGCATTGCTCGTTGGAGAACGACGCCTGGAATTCCTTCTTCGTATGAGAACTGGGGGTTCAATCATCTCATGTTTTGAAGTGACTATCATGAATCTCAAATGATGGTGAAAAACAATTCCATTTTCAAGGATTAATGCGAAAACTCAAGTTTATTATGACAATTCTAACACAAAGGCGTGACATCGATTCTCAGGAGTTGCGACCGAACCACTGAGGGCTGCCTACGTATCCTTTTGCAAGGAATCAGGTCGTGACGTAGTTCGGGACTACAAATCTGACTCTATTTTTTGGTTTTTCTCTTTTGACAACAACAGGACAGACTCGAATATGAAGACAAACACCAAAGTAGAAATAGAAATACAAATTGACTCAATAAAAGAGAAGACTCTGACTCGAAACTTGAAAATTCCCAAAACTCGTGGAAGAATGGTCTATCGCATGGTCCTTGGCGGTTCATTCTTCTTTTACTGGCCTTGACATCAATCAGTAATCCCCCATGGGTTCGGTGTCGAACATGGCAGAGTTGATATGAGGATTGGGACTTGCACAGGTGTTTGTTTTTATTGGTGGAGAAATAATGGTTTATTTGTCGATGAGGTTCTCAATTAGCGTGACGAAGGCGATGGCACTCATCGGTATCGTGACCGGGCATTTGGTGGAATGTACAGAAGGTATTGGGGTTATGGTGAGATGGAAGCTTCTGAGGTAGAGGAGTTGGAGTAAGTGGTTTGATATGGCCGGCTTTGAGGAGCTTCTCATAGATCAAGGACAGAGGCTTGGAAATTTGGGAAACATTTCTTTGTGGTTTTTTAGAGTTTGTTTGGTTTGGGCTTTAACTTCGTTGATGTGCATGGCTTGGTTGAAATTTTGGGTTGTGGAGCTTTGGTCATTTGGAGTGGAGCTAAAGGAGACTTGGTTGACTTGGGCATTGAGCTTGTTTTCGGTATGGGTGTAGAGACAATGTTGGGCCTTTTGAGGGGAGTGGGATGGTTCCATCTTCAATGAGATCTTGGATTTTGTGTTTGAGACGGACGCAATTATTGGTATGATGTCCGGGCATTTGGTGGTAGGTACAGAAGGTGTTTGGGTTATGGTTGGCAGGGAGCTCTTCAGGTAATTCTCGAGGCTCAAGTGGTTTAAGAAGGTTATTCTCAAGAAGGCTTTTGTAGACAGGAATAAGGGAAGTGGAGAATTGGTGAAAGTTTCTTTTAGGGCGTTTGGTTCGGGTTGTGTTCATGGAATTGTCGTTTGTGGAGCTGGGGGTGGTTTTTGCAAAGTTGTCCTTCTTGATGTCCTGCTGGTGCACTTTCAGATCTTTGATACCAATGAAACTTTCAAGGCCCATGGGATTGAATTCTTCCAAGACAGATTTATCTAATTCAGAAATTCTTGCCAAAGCTGCAGTCATTTCCGGGCTCTTTCTGGATTGTTGAGGGTTCTCTTGGGCTGGTAGGAGATGGTTACAGATGTCTTGTACCATGATCATGAGCTGGGTGATTTGATTGTTGATCCGTTTGCCCATATCAATTAGAGTCTTCTTGATCTCCTTGATCTCAGCCTGAACTTCCATGTCTGTTGCTTCGGGTCGGATCATCCTTTCTCCTTGGAATGGGTGAGGCTTTCTTGTTTGGCTGAATGACTGGGGATTGACAGTAAAGCAAACTCAGAAATGCCCCTGCTTGTTTTATTTTGAAAAATGGGAATGTCGTATTTGTGTCGTCATGTATACTAACCTAAGTCTCAAAAGGTCTTCAACAGCCCTGGGTAGGTCAACTACTCGATAGGTTAAGTTCCTGTGTGTTGGAACCAGAGCCAGTCAACTTTCGTGACCATCCAAGACAAAACAATAAGGCTGTCGAAATCTGGATAGAAATGTGATAAAATCACAAGGAGCCGTTCGAGCACGGCTGACACTGGAGGTGTTTCAAACTCCAAAGATTTAAAGTCTCCTAGACTATGCAAAAACGGGTCTTAGAAAAAAGGCTGCCCCGATCCTCAGTGTTTCTTTTGACAGTGTATCCTTTGTTTTAGGATAGCAGGATTCGGGGAAGTTAAATCAACTTAATTCTTGATGATTCCTTTTCAAGGGTCTAACTTTGATTTTAGGGACAATTGCCCCAACTTGGGTTAATTGTTCCTAATTTCTGTTAGGTCATTACCAAGGGATTGTCAAGGATCAAGTTGTTTTGACTTTCCTAAGTCCTGTTATTCTAAGGACTAAATTAATCTGAACAACGTGCATTGGAATGCACGACTCATCATCGGGCAGGGCAATCTCTTTAAGACCGCGGGAAAATGTGACAGTATAGTGTCTAACTAACCATCATAATAAAAATGCATGCAAAATGATGACAAGAAAAATATATGGAAAGCAGTAAACACGTAATAGGATATATCACACAATCCTAACCTGTGGGTCCCTGTCCTAGGTTGGAAGGTTTTAGGTTCACTATATGCAAAAGCCGGTTTTGGTTTAAGGGGGTTCCCTAGACTAGAGCCAATATTTGCCTCCCAGTGCCAAGTGTACTGCATGGCAAAGGTCGAACGACAGGCTGACTCATCATCGTTCAGGGTTTGCCGAGAATCTTGGGATGTCCTAACACCAGCAAGCCGGGTAGGGTAACCAAGACGCAGCGGCGGGGCTTATCCAACATCGATGCACGTGCAATGCAAAAGTTTTGATAACAAAATATTTTCAAAAATCCCACAATTATTTTTCAAGTTTGGCTCACCAATAAAATAATTTTTATTTTGAAATTTCACATAAGCAAACTACCGGAAAAGCTCCAGTCCGGATTGGTCGGGCGTAGCCCTGTTATTGCACCATTCCTTTATCGATCACGCGGGGCGTGTTCGTTTTGTCAAGCTTTAGGGGGTAGTTTTTCATGTGTAAAACACCAAAATAAGAATTAATTTAGAATCCCCAGCAGAGTCGCCATTTTGTGGACGGTGGGATCCACGCGGCTCTCGCTCTCGAAGTTGAGTCACCACCCGGGGTTTAAATTTAGAAAATGTTTGGTACCCGAGAAACCGTTTTAAAAATGATTGTTGACTCTCGTGCCGTTTTAGAAAAGGGTTTGATCTGCGAAAAGATTCTTTTGGATTCGGAAGCCAGGTTACGCGCGGGGAAGGTTTTATTAAAAAGCACCCCGCTCGCCCGAGAAATTCTCGGTCTCTACTAAATAATTTGTGGGATTTTTGTAGAAAATATTTTGTTAAAAACTTTGACAAATAAACAAGCAAATAAAGAAATTAATTAAAACCACAACAGAAATAAAATTTAAACAAACAGACTAAATGATAATAATGGGAAAATAGAGGGGAGGAAAGTGCAATAAATAAATAAAAATTGCAGAAGAGATCAGAGAAACAGGGTACGAACAGGGGAAAACAGAGTAAAAATTTTGGTTTTAAACGGAAGCCGCGCGGCTCCTACACAGGAGCCGTGCGGCTTGCACTACAAGCCGCGCGGCTTGTGTGCAACCCTTTTTTTTAAAACTTTTGTTTCAGGACCAGTGAGTCCAAAACCCGTTCAAAACTTGATTTTCTTTTTCAAATCTACTCCAAATAAGTTGTTTTTGTTTGTAAACAAGTTATTGAAGTGAAACTTATTTCCGATACGGATCGTACCGTGCGTTTATTGAGAAAAATCGCCCGGTACGGCTCCGAAAAGCCGGTTTTTGTTTCGAAAATGGTTTACCGAGTTAAGATACGGTCATTGGAACCGTTATTAACTCGGGGATGCCCTCGGAGAGCCACGGTTTGAGAATCGAAATCTGAAAATGATTTATACCTTTCTGGAACTCGAAACAGAGATTGAAAACTTCGGATTCTTCGGGTTTGAACTTGTGGGATCAAGTTTTGGTAGAGTTTGGAGTGGTACGGAAGGTTTGGTTTAGAGAAATTGAAAGGGGATGAAAACGAAACACGGAATTTCGGAGTTTTTACTGGCGATTTCGAACGAGAATTTCGCCGGAATACTCGACGGAAATTCTTTCCGGTATGATTTCTGGTGTGTTTTGAGAGGGAGAGGGTGCCTTCTTTTATAGCCGGATTTGAGGGAATAACATGATGATATTCGGCGGTGGATTGATGATGATATTCCCGAACAGCTGGTTGTCAGGAATTTTTCAGAAGATAAGAACACAAGCCGTGCGGCTCCCAGGGGGAGCCGTGCGGCTTGCATGGGGGAGCCGCGCGGCTTGTATGGAAATGGATGAGCTGTGCGGCCTATGAGGCTGAGTTCCCAATTTTCTGGACAAGTTCCAAGACAGTTTGATCATTCTGAGCATTTCTTCTTATCACTGGGTACTTATTTTCACAAACCAAACTTAAGTAAAGATAATAATTTTAATAATTTTGAGTTTTCTTTACTTTAATTTATTTATGAAAATAAGGAAGTACCCCCATTTCGGAAACAATGGCATTGCCAGAATTTTGATATCCCAATCCAATCAAAATCTCATCTCCCCACTTTTAGTGCAAAATCGAAAACGGACACATTTTTCTCCGAAGAAAAGGGGCGAAAGATGACTTTGCCTTACTTAAAAATAACTTCTGATTATACCATTTTGATTAGAAAAATCCAAGGAACAATTACCGGGACTTTTTATTGGCCAAATCAGATCTTCCCAAAAAAGTTAATTTTCCATACTTAGCCAGATTTTCAAGCGACGGACAGGGGTGACTCGATCAAGAGGCGACCCGATGGTGACATGACCTATGTCATTTGAGTCTCGGATGAGAGACGATGATGAAAGAACACTTGGATTAAAATTGGGGTGTCTACAGCACCATTTTGGAAACAGAGCCCACGGGTATCGATACAGGACTTCTCCTGTATCGATACCGAGGGTCTTAAAAGCCAGCGTTTGACTTGCCACGTGTGTTGACTTCGGGGGAGGATAAATACCCCGTTTTAGGGCCGAATTAGGGTTCCAAACTTTGTTTAGTTTTCTTCTAATTTTCGCAGCCGCTTTCTTTTTGAAGTTATTACTTTCCGGAGACTTTTGGATAAAAGTTTTACAGTTTTGATCGCTGATTCTCGCATAGCTTCGGTAACGTTTCTGTTCATTTACTTTAATCGCAGTTCACGGGAGTTTGTCCGTGTTCTGAGATTCGAATCTTTGTTTTTATTCAGATTCAATATAATTGCATGTGTTATTTAAGAATTATGTTAGCTGTTCTGTTCAATATGAGTGAGTAGATTCATTAGTATGGTCGCGGGGTGATTAACACGCCGTGGCCAGGGCTGGATGTATTCTTGCTCCTATTCTCAAACTTAACAACGGAAAAAGCAATTTTAGGTTATTAAAGAGCTTCCGTTGGACGAATCCGAGCTTTGTCGGAGCCCATGTAACGCGGGGAACGGGGGACCAAAACCTGTTCTTCGCTGTACATGGGTAACGGCGACCGCGAGGATTCGCATCTTTCGGGGTAACCTTTTCTCTCTAAAATCAGACGTTTTCTTGGAAACAACGAATGGAGCAGGGTGTTATGAACCCTACGACCGTACTTTCCTTTAATTAATTTAATCAAAATCAGTTTTCCTCTTAGTTTAGTTAATTCACCAATCAAAAGCAAAAGGGTGGCTACCTAAGAGCCGTGTTAAACTAGCATCCCGAGTTTTTAGTCAAGCACTTTCCACCTTCTCTGTGGATTCGATTCCGGTCTTACCGGGTATTGTGCTACACCGGTCTCCGCCCTACGCTTGGGGCAACCCATTAAATTAGGTATAGGATTTCGGTCAAGCATTTTTGGCGCCATTGCCGGGGAAGGCAAGAGGTGTTAAGAATTCGGGTCGTTAGTGTCTAATTAATTTTAGGTTTAATTTTATCTTTATAAAAAAAAAAAAAACAGAGAAAAATTTAGGTAAATTTTTAGTGTTATTTTTTTAGAATTGAGTCAAGATAGGTAAAGGTAAGAAGGGTTCACCAAAAGGGGACCCACTCTTTTTCCGAGACCCGTCTAAGCGTCTTTGTAGGATAGATAAAGAGTCGTTAATCGAAGTCCCAGTTGTAGGGAATTCGAGTCAGTTTGAGCCAGTGCCACTCCAGCTCGAGTGGCCGTCCACTCAATCCGAGTCTTCCGAGAGTCAATCTGACCCCACTCTGTTCTTAGAATTTCCCAATCCACTATTTGGCTTAGAGAGTGAGCCCCCGATGGCGGAACAGAAATCTATGCGGGATTACAGGCATCCCGAGAGGACTACTCCTCTCGGCCCGATAGTTCTGTCGACTGAGACTGTGGAGGCACACAATGTCTTCACTGTAAAACCAGGAACCCATAATGCTCTCCCTCTTTTCTATGGGAGGGAAAATGAGGACCCATACGAGCATGTCCGCCACTTTGAGGGGTTGGTGCGCACCCTAGCCACCACTACCCAGTGGGAAAACGCTTGCCTTAAGCTTTTCCCTGCGTCTTTGAAAGATGGTGCGGACAAGTGGCTCAGAATGCAGAAAGAGCGGTCTCTCACGACATGGACAGCTGTTAGGGAGCTGTTCTATAGGAAATATTTCTCTGAGGGTAAGTCACAGCACCTGACTCGCCAACTCCAGTCGTTCAGACAAAAAGAGAGTGAGTCATTTTTGAGGTGTTGGGAGAGGTTCAAAGACTTGTTGTTGTCTCTACCCCACCACGGGTTTGAGAAACATCAGTTGGTGACATTCTTCCAGCTGGGCCTAAACATTGCGACGGCCCAGCAAATTGAGTATCTTTGTAGGGAGGGAGATTTCCTAGATAAAGCCCCAGATGAGGCATGGGATTTCTTAGATGAGTTGGCCGAAAAACATAGAAGTTGGGAACCTTCCGACTTAGCTGATAGGGCCATAGCTGCACAGGGACCCAGTGGGTCCGGTATTTTTCCCCTGAGCGTGAGAGAACACACTGTCCAGTCCCAGTTGGACAACTTGACCAAGCAGATGGAGGACTTGCGACTGAAGCAAGTCCACCAGGTGCATGATGTGAGAGTAGAGGAAGTGTGCGCGCTTTGCGAGTGTCCGGGGCATTCAGTGACTGCTTGCCCCGCTTTTCCAATGGTTAAGGAAGCCTACCAGAGCAACCAAGCTGAGGTGAATGCGGTGAACCAACGTTGGGATCCGTTCTCCAACACTTATAATCCAGGTTGGGCTCATCACCCAGCTCTGGGATGGAGAGATCCCAAAGCACCAGTGCCACCCCAGGCACCGCCTCAGCAACAGATGCAACCATTCCGGCCTCAGCAAGGCCAAATGTCCCAATATCGTTATCCCTCACAGAATCAGCAGGGGTACGGTCCTTCATATTCTGGACCACCCCCAGGCATAAATCATCCACCGAGGGATAAACAGACTGATGATATGTTAAAAGCTCTCATGAAGTCTCAATTGAGCTTTACTGAGCAGACTAAACAAGCGATTGGAGACATTCGGTCTCAATTAACCCAGTTGACGGCAGTAGTTGGGCAAAACCAACAAGAGAGGGGAAAATTTCCCTCTCAACCTCAAGCCAATGCTGTCGGTTCTAATTATCTGGGAGATGTTTCAGGCACGAGTAATTTGAACTCCAGTCAGGAGGAAGCAAAGGTGATTACCACTCTCAGAAGTGGGAAGGTGATCGATAAGACTATTCCTTTGGTGCAAAAACCAGTTCCACCTCCGGAGCTGGTCGCTGCACCAGTAGTTGTCCCTGCTGTGAGGAAGTGTACTGAGGAGGAGAGAGAAATAGAGTCACCTGAGGTGGTGGTGCCTGCTCCTGCGGCCCCCACGACTCCTTTGCCACTCGTTGCACCCTATCCCCATCGCTTAGTGGCAAAGCCAAGCGTCAATGTGAACTTCCAGATTCTTGAGCTGTTCAAGAAGGTTCAGTTTCCTATCTCTTTGATGGAAGCCATTGACGCTATCCCTCAGTTTGCAAAGGTGCTGAAAGATCTGTGCACGTCAAAACGGAGAACTAAGAGTCAGTGCAACGTGCTACTGACGGAGCAAGTGAGCTCCATTCTCCAAGCTGATATTCCGATTAAGTGGAAAGATCCAGGTTGTCCCACTATCCCTATAGCTATTGCGGGCCAGAATTTTGAGAAGGCCTTACTAGATTTGGGAGCGAGTGTCAATTTGCTCCCATATTCGGTATATCTGAGATTAGGTTTAGGTGACCTTAGAGCCACACCGGTCACGCTACAGCTGGCTGACCGGAGTGTGAGAATTCCGAAGGGGGTAGTGGAGGATGTATTGATTCAGGTAGGGGAGTTTCTGTTCCCCGTGGATTTCATTGTCTTAGACACGTGTCCAATCCCGGAAGTCTTTGAGAAGACTCCCATTATCCTTGGCCGTCCGTTTTTAGCCACCTCCAGTGCTGTAATGAATTGCAAAACTGGACAAGTCCAATTATCATTTGGGGACTTGAAAATGGAGGTGAATGTCTACAATGTCGATAGTAGAGTCGAGGATGATGAGGAGGTCTATGAGGTGAGTCTGATCGACACGCTAGTGCAAGAGCATGTCGAGAATTTTTTGTATAAGGATCCTCTGGAGATAGTACTCACCGCCAATGAGGCGTTATTTTTAGATTCTCCAGAGGTTGGGAGTTTGATGGAGATGCTTTCTATAGATGATTTATGTGGCGCCGTTTGGGACCCAGTTCTCGAACCGCTGGTTGCCCCATTATCTAAAGCTCTCCCATCATCGGTCCAGCTGCCAAAACCTGAATTGAAGCCTCTTCCGGATACGTTGAAATATGCCTTTCTCAAAGGTAGTGATACGTTTCCAGTAGTGATCTCCTCCTCCTTGGAGGTGGATCAAGAGGCTCAATTACTTGCCCTGCTGAGACAGCATATAGGGGCGATTGGCTGGACGATAGCAGACCTTCAGGGTATTAGTCCTACGGTGTGTACACACAACATTTTTCTTGATGAGGATGTGAAGCCTTCTAGGCAACCTCAGCGCCGTCTGAACCCCAATATGAAGGAGGTGGTTAGGACGGAAGTGCTTAAGCTGTTAGATGCGGGTATCATTTACCCGATTGCCCATAGTGAGTGGGTAAGTCCTGTGCAGGTTGTGCCTAAGAAGGCAGGAGTGACAGTAGTGAGGAATGAGGAGGGAGAGTTAGTGCCAACTCGTGTTCAGACCGGGTGGCGAGTTTGCATTGATTACCGGAAGCTCAACGCGAGCACCCGGAAGGATCATTTTCCCCTCCCATTCATTGACCAGATTTTAGAGAGAGTCGCGGGCAGAGCGTTCTATTGCTTCCTGGATGGATACTCTGGCTACAATCAGATTGAGGTAGCCATGGAGGACCAGGAAAAGACCACCTTTACGTGCCCCTATGGTACTTTTGCCTACTGTCGCATGCCTTTTGGCTTGTGCAATGCTCCCGGCACCTTTTCACGGTGTATGATGGGAATTTTTAGCGACATGGTAGAGAACATAGTGGAGGTGTTTATGGATGACTTTTCAGTTTTTGGGGATTCGTTTGACGGATGCCTCGAAAACTTAGGAAAAGTCTTGACCAGGTGCGAGGAGAAGCGCCTTGTGCTGAATTGGGAGAAGTGCCACTTCATGGTGACCCAAGGTATTGTGTTGGGACACATTGTCTCATCCAAGGGTATTGAGGTGGACAAGGCGAAGATAGACTTAATTGCCAATCTTCCCACTCCAAAGACCGTCAAGGATATCCGATCATTTCTAGGTCACGCCGGTTTTTACCGGCGATTCATTAAGGATTTCAGCGCTATCTCTCGGCCTTTGTGTCATTTGTTAGCGAAGGACACACCCTTTGGGTGGTCCGACGCTTGTGAGGGGGCATTCCAGAAATTGAAGCGGAGTCTCACAACTCCGCCAATCGTTCAGTCCCCAGATTGGAGTTTGCCGTTTGAGCTTCTGTGTGACGCGTCCGACTATGCAGTCGGAGCAGTTTTAGGTCAGAGGCGAGGGAAAGATCCCTGTGTGATATATTATGCGAGCAAGACTTTGAATGAGGCACAACTGAACTATACCACCACTGAGAAGGAGTTATTAGCAGTTGTGTTTGCCTTAGATAAATTCCGGTCCTACTTGGTGGGGTCGCAGATTGTGGTGTATACCGATCATGCGGCCTTGAGGTATTTGATGACCAAGCAGGATGCGAAGGCTCGCCTTATCCGGTGGATTCTTTTGCTGCAAGAATTCCACCTCATCATTAAGGATAAGAAAGGGGTGGAGAATGTAGTGGCTGACCACCTGTCTCGTTTGGAGTTTGAGGACCCCACCTCTCATCTCCCTATTGTGGATACCTTTCCCGACGAGCAGTTGTTCGCTGCTAATGCGTGCCCATGGTTTGCGGATATCGCCAATTACTTGGTGACTGGGCAGATTCCACCCCATTGGTCTACATCTGAGAAGCAGCGATTTTTGAGAGAGGTCCGGCAATATATTTTCGATGATCCCTATGTGTTTAAGTACTGCGCGGACCAGATAGTGCGCCGTTGTGTCCCCGAGGTTGATCAGAGGGGAATAATAGAGTTTTGTCACTCAGAGGCGTGTGGCGGTCATTTTTCCGCCAAGAAAAACCACCGCCAAGGTTTTACAGTGTGGCTTCTTTTGGCCAAATTTATTTAAGGATGCATACGTGTTTTGCAAGTCTTGTGACCGGTGTCAGAAATTAGGTAAAGTCGGCCCGAGAAATATGATGCCCCTCCACAGTATTTACGTGTTGGAGGTTTTTGATTGTTGGGGCATTGATTTCATGGGCCCATTCCCAGTGTCACATGGTTTTGAGTATATCCTCCTGGCGGTGGATTATGTGTCAAAGTGGGTCGAGGCGATTCCCACAAGGACTAGTGATTCTAAGGTGGTGCTCGAGTTCTTAAAGAGTCATGTTTTGTCGAGATTTGGCATGTCACGTGCCATTATCTCTGATCAGGGCACCCACTTTTGTAATCGGTCCTTTGAGGCATTGATGAGGAAGTATGGCATCTCTCACAAGGTGTCTACGGCCTATCACCCTCAGACCAATGGCCAGGCTGAGTTGGCCAATCGGGAGATTAAGGGGATGTTAGAGAAAACGGTGAACCCGAGTAGGAAGGATTGGTCCCTGCGACTGATCGATGCGTTGTGGGCCTACCGCACTGCTTACAAGACCGTGTTGGGTGCTTCACCCTATCGGCTTGTTTACGGTAAGGCCTGCCACCTGCCCGTGGAGATGGAGCATAAGGCCCATTGGGCCATTAAGACGGTGAACGCAAGTTTGCCAGAGGCAGGTGCCCATAGGAAGCTCCAACTGTGTGAGCTTGAGGAAATTCGGAATGACGCGTATGAGAGTACGAGTATCTACAAAGCTAAGGTTAAGGCGTACCATGATAGGAACATCCAGCGCAAAACCTTTAGTATTGGGCAGAAAGTTTTATTGTATAATTCGCGCATTCACTTATTTCCAGGGAAGTTGAGGTCTCGTTGGGATGGTCCGTATGTAGTCCATCAGGTTTACCCGAACGGTTCTATAGATGTCTGTGACCCTAAGGATAATCATATTTTCAAAGTTAATGTGCAGCGTCTTAAACCATTTCTAGAAATCATTGACATAGGTGAACCTGAGGAGGATTTGGTTGATCCCATCTACTCGGATACTCCCGTTGTTTAGCCATTGGGCTATGTTTTACGGGTAGCTCACGCGTACCATGCTCTTCATTGAGTGTGGACCCGACTCCTAGCAATAGGGGTACCCATCATTGACTTGGGTATTTATAGCTTCGCACGCCGCTATTAAAATAAGGATCGTGTGCCCAGCTCCGGTTAGTAAGGGCGTTTTGTGTATTGTCATGTCTGTTTTTAATTTTCAAAAAAATAATTAAAAAAAAAACTTCGGTCCGGTATAGCCACCTAATCTCTAGCCTTAAATTTGTGTATCTGGGTTTCGAACAATCTTATTGCCGTGTCTCGGATAGTCATTAAAGACGATTGGCTCTGATTGCTTTAAGGAAGAACCTTGAGTAATTTAACCTGTTGAGTCATGACTTACCCGGGATTGTTATGATGACTTTCTCTACACAAATTTAAGTGAGATATTAGGGAGAAAAGTAGTACCCATGTCTTTCACGTGACGGAAGTGGTGGTGTATTTTCTTTTTCTGTTATTTGTTTTTGTTGGGTTTTTCTCTGTGTACGCCCGGATACCACGTGTCGGGCTGGACTGACGTGTTTTGCAGGTTGCATGGTGAGCGTACCTGAAATTCCTCGTATATCGGCCGAGGTCATGGTTGTTGGCTGCCACCCGGAGGTCCAGTTCTTCCCCTTGTTCTTTCAAATTTTATGTTTCCATGCTTTGGGACATAGCATGTTTCTAGTCGGGGGGAGGGTTTACTTTGTACTTATTTAGCGTTGCTAGTTAGTTCTTGGGGATACGGGTGTTATGCATCTTGCAAGTATCATCGAGCGAATATTTAAACTTGAATGTATGCCTGTTCAACTTGAATGCATGCATATATTTGGCTATTTACATTGAACATAATGCACTGTCAAAGCATGTGAATAAATGTCCTCACATTAATAATAGCGTTTCCCGAATAACATTCCCATATTTCTTGTATTCCTTTCTGCAATCGCATAAAATAGTAGGCTTTTGTTTTGCAAGTAAGAGACTAGTTAATTTTCATGCATTTGTGAGAATGAATAACGTGCATAGGGGATGAAACAAGGCCATTTTGCATGATTGAACCACATACGAGTCCCTTTGACCCATCTTAAACCAGTCCGAGTCAGTTCCCGTGTCTAACTTAGGAAACCGGTGTTTTGGTTGGATTGAAGTTGGGGGAAGTCAAGCTCTGTGCATCATGAGTGTCGTATGGCTATGGAAAATATTTGTGAAGAAATGTGCTGTTGAGGGATTAATAGTTGAGGAAGTCGGATTAGGTGTCATGTTTTGGAAACCAAAACCCATAAACCCCAGCCTATCGTAAAAAAAAAAAAAAAAATATCAGCCTATCGGTATCGATACAGGTATTCTTATGTATCGATACCGTGATCCCATATCCCATACCCCAGCGAAATTTAAAGGGCTTTGACCGGTCATACCTCTTCACAACCCATCTTCTTCCCCAAACTTCCCTCTCTCTCTCTGACCCTACCCACGAAAAACTCCATAGCCACCACCTTCAAACCTCCATAACTTCACCAAATCTCACCCAAATTCCACCAAACTTCACCAAAACTTTCCTCTTCTCCACCTCTACCACATATACCTCTTCATCCCTTCCGAAAACCTTTATCTCTCCAGATCTAAAAAACCCTAAATTTTCCAAAACCCATCTCCAAAACATGGCACCCAAGAGGATTCCCGCTAGCGTTAAGGCCAAAGGGGCGGCCTCCTCTAGTGCCGCTCCAGAGCAAGCGGCCGGAGGAAGGAGGACCAAAGATCAGATTGCCCGGGATGAGCGGGAAAAGTGGGAGGCTTCCATTGAGCAGAGGGGCGTCAAGAACGAGTGCCACATTATTCGGGACGGGTTTCTCCCAAACGACGTCACCATCCAAGCCATTGGGCGACAAGGTATGTCGTTTTGGTTCGAACCAAACCCCGGATATAACTTAGAACTTGTGAGGGAATTCTATAAAAATTTTCATGTACCAGCATCCGGAACTGCATTTAGTTCCGCGACTCAGATAACCTCGAAAGTGACTAGGACCCCCATTGTGATCACACCCGATACCATTGCAGCGAGTTTGCAGTATTGGAGGCCGACCGATACTAATTACCCATGCCCCGCTGAGGATTTTGTCCCGCACACAGTGACGGGTATTTTGTATGAGAGACGTAGAGATGCTAGAATTCCTCACCGGCCGTGCAAGTTTAGGGCGGCATATCGGTTTGTGAACCAAGTGGTTTGCTACAATCTGGACCCGAGGGCAACTGAAAATAAGCCCTCTGAGAATACTGGGAATATGTTGACAGCTTTCATGGATCCGGATACTGTGTGTGACTGGACATTATTCATTTACTCGAAGATTATCGACTTCCGTGATGCCCCAACACAGACCCGAATGCCATTCCCTTGCCTGATTACGGCCATTGCTAGAGACTCCGGATTGCAAGGGGCCAAATGGTTCAACAACGATCCACTAGTCCCTGGGCCAATTGACAGCACCATTCTTACTAAGAGCATAGCCCAGTCTCGAGGTGCTAGAGGAGGAGCTTATTTGACTACCGAACCACCCCCCAGCGCATCCAATACTACTTGGCTGCAGAAGATCTTTTGCCAAGGGGTCGCTACCATCCGGAGCCATCAGAAGCTCAAGAGGGAGGTGCGACAAAATGCGAGGATGCAGCAGATGATGAATCACCGGGAAGAATGGATGGTAGGGCGACTTGAGGGGTCGACTTCAGGTCCATATGTTCCTCTTGAGTTACCCGAGTTGGAGGTCAGCGATGATTTCGTTGATGGTGAACCAGAGGAGGAGGAGGTTGAGTCGGATTGAGTGATCATTTGTGTTGCATGGGGCTGACTGAGGGTAGGTAGTGATAGTTGGAGGTGTTATTTTATGTTGGGTTTTATTTTGTTATTTCATGTTGGATATTTTGTTATTTCATGTGGAACTCTTATGTCTGTTTTCCTTTTGGGTTTGTAATATAACTCTCAGGATGATGTTTTTACTTTTATTTTTATGTTGTGGACTTGGTTTGGGAGGCGCCGATGGGCGCATTGACAGGGTTTAGACATGACAGGTGCGGCCAGTCAGGGTAGTAAACCTTGAGCTTCTATAGGCCGTCACCTGATTTTGCAGTTTCCTATTTTGTTCTAACCAAGGTCAATATAATCCAGAAAGTCCTTAGTCGATCGTGTGCATGTATTTTATCTCTCCCTTATGCATGATTCCTAATGATGTTACTTATTTTGTGAAATCATATTTGGACATATTGTGCAAATTGTGCGGATTATTTCTTGCTAAGCGTTCACTTTGATTGGCACGTGGAAACCAGTTGTTCGGTTTCACGCATCTCGCCAAGCGCTTGTATGGGATGTTGAGTGATCTAGTGAGTTGTGTGACGCGATTATTCTTGTAGGGATATTTATTCGCGCATGTGGAGCTATGCTAACCGTGTTCAATTTTCTGATAGGCACAATATTCTACACTGATAGGCGCGCAATGTCAGAGATATAAGCGCCTAAGTAGGGCGAATTAGCGCATTAGAGGCGCGATTTATTTCATTTTCCACTTGATTCGGCGTTGTCTCTTGTTTTTGGTGTTTGTGTTTGTTTTGTAGGAAACAGGCCGAAAAGGAGCACGGAAAGTGACACAAGGCATCGGGCATGCGGGGAACCGGTGGGACCCAAGCAAGGACGACCAAAAAGCTGAAAAGTCAACTTAGAGGCCCGGTATCGATACAGGGATTCCTCTATATCGATACCCAAGCACCATTTTGGAAACAGAGCCCACGGGTATCGATACAGGACTTCTCCTGTATCGATACCGAGGGTCTTAAAAGCCAGCGTTTGACTTGCCACGTGTGTTGACTTCAGGGGAGGATAAATACCCCGTTTTAGGGCCGAATTAGGGTTCCAAACTTTGTTTAGTTTTCTTCTAATTTTCGCAGCCGCTTTCTTTTTGAAGTTATTACTTTCCGGAGACTTTTGGATAAAAGTTTTACAGTTTTGATCGCTGATTCTCGCATAGCTTCGGTAACGTTTCTGTTCATTTACTTTAATCGCAGTTCACGGGAGTTTGTCCGTGTTCTGAGATTCGAATCTTTGTTTTTATTCAGATTCAATATAATTGCATGTGTTATTTAAGAATTATGTTAGCTGTTCTGTTCAATATGAGTGAGTAGATTCATAAGTATGGTCGCGGGGTGATTAACACGCCGTGGCCAGGGCTGGATGTATTCTTGCTCCTTTCTCAAACTTAACAACGGAAAAAGCAATTTTAGGTTATTAAAGAGCTTCCGTTGGACGAATCCGAGCTTTGTCGGAGCCCATGTAACGCGGGGAACGGGGGACCAAAACCTGTTCTTCGCTGTACATGGGTAACGGCGACCGCGAGGATTCGCATCTTTCGGGGTAACCTTTTCTCTCTAAAATCAGACGTTTTCTTGGAAACAACGAATGGAGCAGGGTGTTATGAACCCTACGACCGTACTTTCCTTTAATTAATTTAATCAAAATCAGTTTTCCTCTTAGTTTAGTTAATTCACCAATCAAAAGCAAAAGGGTGGCTACCTAAGAGCCGTGTTAAACTAGCATCCCGAGTTTTTAGTCAAGCACTTTCCACCTTCTCTGTGGATTCGATTCCGGTCTTACCGGGTATTGTGCTACACCGGTCTCCGCCCTACGCTTGGGGCAACCCATTAAATTAGGTATAGGATTTCGGTCAAGCATACACCCACAGACTCGAGACCGTTGCAAGCACTACAAGGGACCCATGCCATAGCCAAGGGTAGCCCATGTTTTTCGCGAACCAACCTCATCACCGTCTTGAGTTCCTGGAAGACACGTGTACGTCTGTTGTTCGTTGATAAATTTGTTATTACATTTTCCCTAGACTGTTTCAAAAGTATATTTACGTCAGGATACAGGTATGTACCAATCACTTACAATAATCATACAAGGTAAAAAATCAGATTTAACATTGAATCAGGGTTCGCCACTCACACGCATTTTACAGATTTTATATCCATCAAAGCATTGCAGACCAAACTCCTGCAGGGGAATGGAAATATCAAATATGCAACTCAGAAAACTTGAGAACATTGAAATACAGTATCTGGAAAAACATGCCTAATATATGCAAGTAGGGTCACTGGTCAGAGCAAAGTAAAGAAAATGTACGTCTGCATATGTGACAAGGGTTTGAACAACATTTGCCTCACATAAGTCCTAGACTGTGAGTAAACGATCTTGGAAATTTTGTAATTCAGCATTCAAACATATTAATATTTCTTTCGAAGGAACACAAGTGTCCGACAAAAACGAGTATAGCACGCAAACCGAAATTCTAGGGAGACTCTTAAGTTACTTACATGTTTAGCGGTACAATTATTCAGATTTGCTTCCTGAAGATTCAACTGCAGTGGTATTTTACACAAATGAGAATGAATGCTTAAGTCAGTGAGAACTTGGTTCTTAACTCCGCTTCTTAACTAATTTTGCATTTGCATCTAGTTTCAATCCTTAAAATTCCAATTTGATTGTTCATCTGCTTCTTAACTCCGCTTCTCAACTAATTTTGCATTGCAGTTCTCTAGTTGGCAACTACTTTGTTGTGAAAGGGAAAGCTTAATTAGGTTCATGCTCATAAGTGATGCTATGGCTTAATTAGATTAACAAGTGGGATTGTTGCTAAATATTGCCTTCAAAATGTCATGTACCAAACCTTTCGTAATTCTATAAGATGACCATGTAGCTTAAATATACTCATTTGTCCAAAGCACCTCCTGTACAAGAGGAATTATCACCACGGATACCATTTGTTCTAGTGTCCACTGATAGACATGAAATTTATATTTAAAAAAAAAAACACATACACACACACAAAAGGATGACGAAAGTACGAAAATTAACAGGTAAACGTGTAAGTTGTAAGTTGTACACATTATAAATTTAAGTAAGCAAGGGTTATTAATGGAGGTTTGATATCAAGATTTTGTTTGAAGATATCGATGAAGAATAATGTGCAACATTTTTGTCCGCAGTAGGCACCCTTATTCATATAGCTCGTTTCTAGTTGCTAAAAAAACTGGACAGGTCTGGTTTTGGCATTTCTGGGTCCACCCTAAGCTCAATTTTATAATAACATATGTTTATTTTGTTGAGCTCGAGAAGCTTAACCAGGCCAAAAATCACGCTGTAGAAAATATGTATAGTGCAAAGAAAATAGATGCATAAACTGAATGGGCGCCCATTCTCAATATAAGTTGTTTATATATTATATACAAATTATTACTTGCGAATTACAAACTGAAAAGTTGACACATGTGGTTTGTGCGCTTCCGCATTATCCCTGGCGTCCAGGATTTCATACTCCCTAGGGACTTTTGCTATGTAATTTTTTTTCCTAGTATTATACATCATATATAACTCCAACACCTATCATATATTGGGGCCGGTTCCCCTCACACGTAAAAAAATACTAAATTTTGTTCAGGGCCCCACTGTGATGTTCTGATCCGTTGATCTTGTTTAAATGAGTAAAATAAAAGATCCTGCAAAATTTCAGCTCAATTGGATATCGGTAAGTGCTTAATCTAAACAATTTTGCAAAAACTGTGACAGGAAGTCAGGAACTAGAGTTTTTAAAACTGTTTGGATCAAGCACTTACCCATATCTGATTGAGCTGAAATTTTGTATGACCTTTGATTTTACTCATTCAAACAAGATCAACAGATCAGAACATCACATTGGGGCCCGGAAGAGTGAGGTATTTTTTAAGTGTGAGGGGAACCGCACCCGTACAAATTAATAAAGCTTTCTTAGTGGTAGATGTTTCTCAAGTCTAATGTTCAAATATTTTGCACACCATATTTGATAAGTTTTTTTCTAATATTTTGTTTTATTTATTTTAATTTTATGTTTAACTTTTACTATCAAATTCACAAATAAATCACTTTTGACAATGACAAATGAACTAAAATAGTTTGTTTTGAATCAACAAACTTCAATAGAAAATGCTTAAAACTAATAATTTTCTATTGTTAAAAATAGTATTCTTACAACTATAGATAATAACATTAGAAAAACGCATTCGATGAGCTGTACTTCGGGAAATAATTTTCTAATGGTATAAAAAATTTAAAAGTTTATGTTCGTTAAATTATCAAGCTAAAATACCATGTGTAAGCTTTTTACATTTTATTAGCCACTTGTATTGATTTTTTCTAGATAAAAAACCAAGGGCCCTTAAGATTGATTAAAGTGGACTTCATTTTGGTTAGCAGTCGTTTGAGCCTTAGTGGGCTTCGATGTTGTCATCGGTTTCTTGTACCACAACTGTCCAATGTGACTTTCAAATATTTGTGGGAAGTTAGAGAGTGAAAATTTTAGGTCGAAATGAACAAATTGTCTAGACCGTTTAGCACATCAATGATGGATCCGTGGAAACTGAAAAAAGTGCCATTTCTTTGCAATTTGTAAGATTTTTGTCCATCTGACCCAAATACCTTAAGGAATTTTTGGAACGCTCCGTTCCAGTGAAACAGACTTAAGGAATTTTTTTTGTTGTATTTATTCAAAATAAATTTGGTGTTTTTTAGTTTTGCGTCAAACTTTTGGTGATTATAGATCTTTAGCTGTTTTTTCTTGGATAGTATTTCCTAAAATATTTAAGTGAAAGTCATAATTAATTTACCCAATTTCGACTCCTCTCGTTAAAAAGGTTGACGCAAAACTAACAAATGCAAAATAAATAAATAAATAAATAAAGACAAAACCAAAAATTCTTTAAGTCAATAACACTGAAACGGTATTATAAAAAAAGTAGTACGACTCTTGCGAATAAAAATTCAAGACAAACATGTCCCAACTTTGTGATATCTGATCGGTGTGAATTCTTGTAATTTGGAAACATTACCTAATATTCGATGTCTAAATAAAATGCACGGTCAAATTGTTTTCTTCTTTTTTTTTCCTCAAATCTCAGTTGGAGATCGAGAGCAGAACAGGCCTTCCTCATCTTCAACTGGAAAAGATTTATATGGGGACGTAGCAACTACTCCTACATGTCATCCACTTGATATAAAAAATAATAATAAAAAGGGCAGACTGGTAGTTGGATGTCTGGACGTAAAAAAAAATTCTTCTCGATAGAAAAAGGAAAATGATTTCTCCGCTCCTTTTTTTATAGTTGCACACTTTTTGTCTTGTACTACAATGTTACGTGCAATTTTTCACTAAAAGACAAGAAAATGGGTGCTATTATATATCCAAAAAAATGGGGTGAAAATCATTTCCCTAAAAAAAATGGTAATTCTACCGACAAACCTCTCAAACACATTTCTCAAACATACCACCGAATGAAGTGAGTTCCACAACATATTTTGTAGGTCTTAACATACAAAAATAAGTTGATCGGACATTGTTAACAATATTAAAACTTTACAACAGTTTGTTAATCAATTGATTCGAATGATGAACTTAGTACTTTTTGAACAATCAGATTTTTTGCACGAATGATTCACACGTCTGGTGCTACAAAATGGGCGTCTCAATTTTTCCAAAACACGGTATGAGACCGGTCCCACTATATATTTAGTGGTGTGTTCGAGAAATATTTTCAAAATGATGTGTTAGTAGTAAAACTAAAAATAAAAAAGGAAAAAGAGAGGAAACACCATGACGTACGTGAAAACCAACGCGTTTTTAGTAGTTTTGACAATAAAGGGGACTGATAGACCGTTCGGTTCACCCAAAGACAATGACAAACTGGTAATAAAGTTAGGTCCATAACATTTTATGTAAATGGTGTTTGGATAAAATAGGAAAATAAATTTTTAAAAAATATTTTGTAAATTCCAAAACATCAAAACAATCTATTGGTGGTATATTCCAAACAAGTATTTAATTAGTTTAATTGCTGGCAAGTATAATTTATTAAATTAGTTTTAACTGTTTGTATGTGGTGATATAAAGTCTCAGTTCTTGATAAATCCGTGACTCAACATTTGCCCACGTATTTCCTTTTTTCAATGGCTAGAGCATCTTTAGAAGATACTTTAAAATTCATAATGCAAAACATATTTTATTATGGAATAATTAGTCATAAATACACAAATATTTTGCCTATTTTAAGGGAAGGACAAGAAACATTTACAATCAAACATAAAGACAAGGAACATTTGCAATCAAACATAAAGACGCAATATTTTCCCAAAATTTTAGAATCAACTACACTTTGTCAATCCCTCTGTTCTTCTCCATAAACAAAACGGAGAACAACAATCGGACCTCAAGTCCCGAAAACCGCTACCGAAATCAGAAATTAACTTCCGAAATAATCAAAATAATTTGGAAGTTTAGTTTCGAGTCTTGTTCTATGTTCAAGAAGAAGGATACTGATGCACTTCCGAAAAGGAAGCTACATACATGTTTGATTTCTTGTTTGGATGGAGGAAAGCCTCCAATTGGTTTTTCAATATCATCACGTATACTTTTATACTCATACACAAACACAAGTGGAATTAATTTGGGTCAGGTGCTATTTGTTGGTTGGACGCAGTAAGAAACTGAAATTGCTGAAACTGCTGAAGAACAAGAGATGTTCGATTGTGAGGCAGTCATGCGACCATGTCGCTCAGCTTCTCAAATATGGTCATGAACAGAGTGCCTGTGATCGGGTATGCTCTGTTGTCGGAACAGAGCAAATATTATCTCAATAAAAATTCTAATTTCGAACATAAAATTCAAAAAAATCACCACCCCACCTCCGACCGACCACCACCCCACCTCTGGCTGACCACTTCCGGCGATCAAAAAACTTAGTGAGATGTCACAAATTTTTAAAAATTCTAATTTCGAACATAAAATTCAAAAAAATCACCACCCTACCTCCGACCGACCACCACCCCACCTCTGGCCGATCACTTCCGGCGACCAAAAAAATTAGTGAGATGTCAGTAATTTTTAAAAATTCTAATTTCGAACATAAAATTCAAAAAAATCAGTGATTTTTTTTAAATGTTTTGTATAAAATTATAATTTTTAAAATTAGTGACATTTCACTAATTTTTTTGGTCGCAGGAAGTGGTTGCCCAGAGGTGGGGTGGTGGTCGGCCGGAGGTGGGGCCGTGATTTTTTTTAATTTGATGTTCGAGCTTAGAATTTTTTTTTTAAATTAGTGACATTCACTAATTTTTTTAGTCACTAAAAAGTGGTCGGCCAGAGGTGGGGTTGTGGTCGGTCGGAGGTGAGGTGGTGATTTTTTTGAATTTTATGTTCGAAAGTAGAATTTTTTTAAATTAGTGACATCTCACTAATTTTTTTGGTCGCCGGAAGTGATCGGCCAGAGGTGGGGTGGTGGTCGGTCGGAGGTAGGGTGGTGATTTTTTTGAATTTTATGTTCGAAATTAGAATTTTTAAAAATTAGTGACGTCTCACTAATTTTTTTTGTCTGTATGTTCGATTGCAAAAGTTCCTTGTCATTCTCTTTAAAAATGTCAAATTTTTTTTTTTTTATGTTCGATTGCAAAAGTTCTTTGTCCTTCCCTTTAAAAATGTCAAATATTTTTTGTTTTTGTGTTTTCTTCTTGCATTTTGTGAGAAATACTGTAATTGTTATTCGGTTCTTTGTAAAGGGAATATTGTTCCTCCTTTTCACAAATCAGAAAGCCCATTGCCGAATTCTCCAAAAAAAAAGAGTAAACACAATGCTGATGTTGTACAACATGTGCGAAAACGTTTTCTTTTATTGGCGCCCGATAAGTACACTATTAGATTGAGTCGAAAGCCTACCAACGCATAAAGGTTCCAATTCCAGTGAGAGTAAAAACAGGAGGGGCAAGAACATCTGAATAGTGAGAAAGACTTTTAAAAAATTGATCAAATCGCTCGAGAATCTCGTTATCTGTTATGTGGGCCAACCATCCCTTTAACGGCCGTATAGAGTATCAATAGTGATAGGTACACACCATCGATCTCAACCACTCCCTAGCCACCACACCCTCTCTCACATGTGTGGTGGGGCCCACTGGGACCCACCAGGTGGGCTCCACCACACATGTGAGAGAGGGTGTCGTGGGAAGTGGTTGAGAGAGTGTGTACCTATCATTTTTGATATAGTATAGCCAAGTTGTATTACAATTGAATCGTGTAACATCCACTATTCAATTCCAATTTGAGAATGTGAGTTACTGTTATTGATAAACAAGCCTTAAAAAAGAGAACAAATTCAAGTAATTGAAATTTCTCCCACGGAGGCAGTTTTTTTGGACGTGCTTCTCTTGCTTCTTATATGATCTCTATTTGCAATTTTGCATGTACGAAAGTGCAGCTTAATTATCCAACTTAGACAAATCAATTTTATCCACCCAGTAAGCAAGCTAGTACACTTATTAAAAGACGACTAAAAATTTCACACCGTTCGTGAACGTGAGTGAAAGTGAAAAATATACAAAAGTATCTTTCAAAAACTACTAAGTAGAATCAAAATTTGTAAAAACGAGGATGAAACAAAACTATAAATGGATTAAAATTTTGAACGAGAACGAAAAAAATCCTAGAAAAAAAATAGTAAATAAAAATTTGTGACTAGACTTGACGGCAATTAGGTTGGCCACGTTCGTTTCCCAGTCTAGTTTTAGTTTTAGTTTTGATGATATCATCATTTCCCTCATTTCTCTCTCCACTCATTCACTACAACAAATTACACAATTGCCAACCAAAAATCCCTACTAAAATAACTTAGTCTCCAATTTCTACACCATTGCCGACTAGATACCTTTTGGTTGGCTAATAGTGATTATAATCCCCTACTAAACTAATTTAGTCCAGAAAACTCTACATTTTCCGACTAGATTTTTGTTTGGTCGGGAACAATATGGCGCGAAAAAATAATTTTGGTGGGAATTTAATTACCGACTAAATCCTTGGTTGGCCATAGTTTTTCGTGAATTTAGTATTTGACAAAAAAAATTACCGGGGATATTTTTTATTTCCCTACTAAATAACTAGTTGGCAAATGTTGGATGATATTTCCCAACCAGATTATTTAGTCGGCAATGAGTTTGCAAAAAAATATTCATAGGCCACAGTACTTCTTCCGCACAAACGTGATCCAACCCATTACAAAATACTATTTTTTTTAGCAATTATTTTAGCAATCAAACCGTTGATTTTGTTGTTTTCTGATAAAAAATCAATCATCTAAATTTTCTTCTCGATCAAGTTTGAAAAGATCATTGATCGGGACCCAATTATTTTTTTAATGGTACTTTTCGTCCGATTAAATCCTTAACAATACGCGATCTTATTAATTTTTTCTATAATTGATGGTGTTTGTAATAAGTAAAAGTTAAACGGTTCCGATCGCGTAAAAAAATTTAGATGGAGCTTGGATTGCCCACTATGCGACTTTTAAGGCCTCTGGATGCATTAAATGTGATCGATCACGCAGTTGCTAATATCCGATGATCTCCACTTTTGGTGACACTGATGAAATTAGCGGGGCGTGAAATTCTAACGGTTCAGATCAACTATTGTAAATATTGAATTGTTGATGACTTTTAAAATCTATACATTGAATGTAATTAATAGCAAACTAAGTCTTGCACTGTATTTGAATGTGAAGTAGCCACGTGACCATGATACAATTAAAATGATCAGGACCGTTGATATTGCTGTTCTTATTAGTTAAATCATTGTTGTAAAATTTTGACTAAACCGGGTTTAAAATGGTCATTGATCGGGAAGCAATTTCATGAAGTAAATGAGTTCTTATGTCAGATCAAGTGTGCACCAAGACCGTGATACAATTCAGATGATCGAAACCGTTGATATTGTTGTTCTTATTAGCTAAATAATTGCTGTAAAATTTTGGTTTAATTGGGTTTAAAAAGGTCATTGATCGAGACGTAGTTTCATTAAGTAAATGAGTTCTTATGTCCGATCAATTAAGTATGTGTTTACATATAAAATTAACAAATCCAATAGTTGATTGACACGTAATCAGAAATGCCAAACGTTGGCAATTACTTGTCAATAGAGATACACTGGATTATTGAAGGAGAATTGAGTTAATACGATGCCGTATTGTTCCTCAATTCAAATTAGCAGTTATTGGCAGTTACAAGTCAAGGACAAAATAGAAACTGACTTCGAAGCCACGATATTGATTGCTAAACGCATAAGCTCCACGTGTAAATCTATAAAATGGAATAATGGGCAGTTAGAGTACGTGGAGTATTTCTCGAAAAGCAGTTATCCTTTTAACGTGTGATCATTTGAATTAGTGGAGCAGTTATGCAGATTTCAAATCAAAGCTTCAGGAGGAAGAATCTGAAGAATTCAAATTCGGACGTGGGGAAAGGAAGAAACGCCAACTCAAAGAGCGAAGTTAGAGTTCGAAGCAAGCCAAGTTCAAATTCATTGAGCGGGAAGTTCAAACTACAAGCGCGTCTATAAATAGAAGAAATTGAAGAGTGAAAAACCCCGAACAAATCTTCAACAAACAAACTATCAAAAAATGATGCTTGGTTTGTTCATTGGCAAAGTAGTTTAGGATTTCGAACTCGGTTAAGTAGATTAGGAAGTAGATTAGAAAGTAGTTAGGATAATTTTGATTGTTTTCATAAAACAATCACTCATTCTCGGTTGTTCTTGTAACAATCACCAGTTCGAAGTTCTGTTACATTTGTATTTGAAGTTGAAGACAATTTCGAAGTAAGTTTATCTTTGATTTATCAATCGAAGTACCTTGTTTCTTTATTGTTTCTTTAATTTCCTGAGTTATTGGTTTGCATTTCTTCACTTAAAAAGAAAAATCCTCTTAATTGAGGTAGTTGAACCAATAAAACACAATCGCCTGATTAGACTTGGTTTTTCCAAAGTTAATCTGAGGGAGGAGATTGAAACTCTCTCTGGCACGCTCGCACACGATTATTTTATCATAAAGAAGTAAAAGAACCAGTAAACAGTATGTACAAGACCCGAGTAACTCTTTATTCTTGGTATAAATTATCTAATATATATAATGAAAAATATCAATGACTTCAATAGAAAAAATGCCTGAGGTGGGGTATACATAATAATAATTCATTGTCTCGGGATGCATTAAAGGCGCATCACCAATTGGTTTTTAAATATTTTTAGTGTTGCATCAGGAAAAATAAAAAAAATTAGTTTTGCCGACTAAAATTTAGTTGGTGAAGTAAGTCGATTTTGCGGGAATTTTAAACAATTGGCGAAAATGTTAGGCGGGTACACTACAGACAATCCCCAACTTTAACCTAAGAAAATCTTTATCCACCGCCAAATCCATTACTGCTCCATAGCCAAACCCATTACTGCTCCACAGCTCCACCTTTCCACCAACAAATCCATAGAAGCATCAAGGCATCTCATCGGTCGAATCGCCTGAGAGGTATTCTATTCCTTCGAAGCTTTTAGATGAAGAAGGATTTCGTTAGTTTCTATTGAAGTAATAGAGGGATCGAAATTGGTGAGCATCTGTATAAGGGAATCTAGTTTGGCAAGCGTCTATTTCTGTTATCCATTGTATATTGCAGATTTGTTCGAAATCGGGGGTGTGTAGGTGGAGTAAACAGCTTGCTTTTATTGATTGGTGAGGGATGGATTGAGAGAAAGCATTTTTCGTCAAGAGATTCTTCGCCGTCCCATTCTTCGTCGAGAGATTCTTCCCCAAGTCGGTCATCCCCAAATCCCAAGTCGGTCATCCCCAAATCCCGTTCTTCGTCGAGAGATTGTTCACCGTCCATCCACTGCTCCCATTCTTCATCGTCCGTCCAATGCTCCCTCCATCCTCGTACTCTCTCTCTCTCTCTCTCTCACATACACACACACACACCCACACACACACACACAAACATGCACACACGAACATACATTTACAGCGGTGTTTATTTTGTTTTTCCCCTTTTCAACAGATCTCCGATTGCAACTGATTTGGAAAGGTCGTGAAGGCCGCTGGTTTTACCCCGTTCGAGTCTGCTATCAACTAGTGCAACGCTGTCTCCTAAGGTGATTTTCATGCTCGTTCTTTGCAAGTTTTAACTGAAACACCCATAAAGTTTAGTTTAATCATAGTTTGGGATGAAGCCATAGTTTGGGATCAAGCCAATCCTAAATGATTTTGATCTGGACGCCTTTAACGATCGGTTGCATAGAAATGATAATATCGCACTGCCACATCCCTTTGCATTGATGTTTTTTTTTATCAAAAATCTGTTTGGCTACTTTGTTTTTTAATTAAAATGTGGATCAGACTGGGGTTCTCAACTGAAATTAAGAGAATCATAATGAACCAATCTAGTTTAGTTTTGTAGTTTGACATACCGGGTTTTATTTTTTTTTTCCTTTTTGGATTTGGCAATTAGGACTCAAAGAGTGTCCAGACCAGATTGTTTGCACGTCCCGGTCAAAAACAGGTCATTCATGCCCATACTAGGAAATTCACAAAAGAAGTAGCATACCCGTTTTATTCGTATAGCATGGCGTACTAAAAGGAAATCCAAAGGCTTTTCTGAAATATAAAAGTGAGAAAATATTTCAATCCAATTAACTATCTTTATCTAGCTAATAACAAGAGGTGATATCAACAAAAATGGTACCTAATGAACAATTAATTGAACATCTTCAATTCTGCTATTTGTAGAGCATTTGTGCCCTTATTTTAAACAAAAGCAGAGATTGAAGTTAACAAAACTTTAATGTTAGCCCTTAAGAGATCACTTAAAACAGCCAGAAAAAATCGTGCTCTTTATTCGCCCATAGATAGAAAATTAAGTACGAGAATTTTGCAATTGTGTTCGCTGAATTTTTAGGACCTCTTGTTGTAGAGTTTGAAACCATTTTTTGGGCTAAAATTTTAGAAACAGTTAACAGTTTGATTTCCTTGACCACATGCAATGTGAAGTAGTAATTTTTGGAGGCCAGAAGGGGCCGTTAACAGGTGGTGATCAGAGATTGATTTTGTTTGCCGACGAAACCATGGTTTAGGTACTAAAACGGAAGAGAGAGAGAGAGAGAGAGAGAGAGAGAGAGAGAGAGAGAGATGAGAGAGAGAGGTAATGGAACCCACACAAAATGTTGTCTTTGCTGTGTTCTTTGCATTGTGTTTTCTGAAAATTTTCCCCTGGCCTCCAAAGTTCCTCTTCTCTTCTCTTTGTACTTGCTCTCTATATGTAGAGCAAAAGTTGGTTTCTCCATTAACCCATGATGGGCAGTTGGAGGAGAAAACCAACTCCCACGTTGGATGGGTGTGGGTAGTTTCATGGGAGACCAAGTCTTATCCCTTTCTCTCTTCTATTATTTTTATTAACATGAGTCTTACATAAATCGGTAGGTCATACATAAAAAACGGACTTCGATTAACCTTAGTAAGGCCGCGCGATTGTAATCACTCATAACAGTAAAACTCGAAATCACTCGGCGTCATTGACATTCAGGATAAAGAATTCTAGGAAATTTCTTAGATGTGTCACTGTGGAAAAAAGAACTCCGTTTGTGTTTTTTCTTCCCCATTCTATTTAGTCTATCAGTTGTCACTTTAGGACTGGACTGAACTGAACCCCATAAACATGAAACCAAGCATCTACCAAGTCAATCAATCTGACTATGTGGACCTTGGTTCCACATGGACTTAGTAGGATTTGTATATTGATGGGGGTAAATATCAAGAATAAGTTCCTCATACTAACCTTACAGCCAACCAAGAACTTTAAGGTTTTTCAGTTTGCTAATAGGTGTATGTTATTAGTGTTTGGAGTGTTAACGTATAGCGGATGCCCGTGCCTGAAGGCACGGCTCGAACAATTAGCGTTCACTCGAACAATTAGCGTGCACCTTAAAAACATTAGAGTTGCATTAACCTTGGAGGAAATAACAATTAGATGTCAAACAGACACAATTTTGTGTACCTTAAAAACATTAGAGCTAGCTGCATTAACCTTGGAGGAAATAACAAACAATAAAAAAATGGCCTCAAACTCTAATTTAAAAATAAAAAAAAAAAAGTCCCTACAACAGAATCCAATGTCATAAGAAAAGAGTGTGACCTCATTAGATGGTTAAGTGCATCCTCCAACTGCAATTTTTCAAAACCTAAATCTAGCAATGCCTATATCTATTTAAGTGACAAAACTCATGGAATTATAGCGAATGCTTGTGCCTAAAGGACAAATGCAAATCAATTTTGTTTTTCAAACAAATTAATTTCATGAGTACTAACACAGGCAAACATGTGGCAAGGGGAAGTACTATCAACTTGAGATCGAAGGGTTTCAAGTTGAAAGAATAATCTGCGTGTTGTCTGGTTTATTCTTGATCTTGACAATAGCATCTAACAACAGATCAAATCCTAGGCTAGTGTAGTCAGCATGCATGTTTGTATACCTGTATTAGAAGAGTTCCACAAATAAAAAGGGCAGCATTCGGTGGCACAAAATGAAAGCCTAAAGCGGCAAAAAAAAGCCCAGGCACAAAATGGTAGAAACAGAGGCGACTACGAGTTGGAGCATTTTTTTGCACTTCATATATATCCCCATTCTTCCAAACCTAGCGTGTCAAAAATGAGCATCAAAGTATTAACCCCTCCCAAAAAGGAAAATTAATACAGATATATATCAAAAAGTTCAATTCATTCTCACAGAGTGACCGACCAAGAAGAGTAAAACACCATCCTTTTTTAGAATAAAAAAATACAGATTAACCCCAAAAAGTACACTTTACCTAAAATATATCCCAAAAGCTCACCCAAGAATGTACACTGCAAACAAAAGCATTTTTAAGCAATAAATTGAAAGGCACCCACAAACTTTTCACCATATTGATGCGACCATAAGAAAGATAAAGTTACGACTCCCGTAATGAAAGGATAGATAAAATAGGTATCAGGTGGACCCTAATCATACATGTTGAATGTTGAATGGAAAGCATGAGAAAGAAAAAAGGTACAAAGTAGCTGACTTAAACGAAAAGGTGCTAAGAAGAAGAACAGAGCTAAAACATTTAGGTCCAAATTGACCGAACTAAGCCTCCAAACATTTGTCTAATACTCCAACTCAATACAAAATGCATTTGCAAATTTTTTGGGCTCTTACATGATGGTATTTTTTTAAGTACATACATAATTACATTTTTTTCAACATAATAACCATGTTATATTGATTTCGTAGAGCCTTTATAACAAAATAATTTGGGTGGCATCATTTTTTAGCCATCTAACATGGCCAGAATTTTGTCATACAAAATATGTCTAGTACGTAGTCATTTCATTTTGGATGAGATCAAAATATAATGCTTGACAAATCGGATGAGAACATAACACATATTTACAAAAGCATTGAAATATGACAATGGGAAAAGGTACCCAAGTGAGAACATGCATGCACAATGTACGTACATGGCATAATAGGTGGCAGATGGACTCTAATCATACACGTATAATACATCTAGCATCAGATAGTGGCAGGCGTATGAACATAAAAAAAAATAAAAAAATCAATGATGTGTTTTTCACGTTTTCATGTATCGGACATATTTATACCCACTTACATTACTTAATCACTTTGAAATGAAACTTGCTAATATACAAAGTAGGAATTTATAATAGTACTCATCAATTAGGAATTTAAAAACAGTGTAATTAGAAGGAAATAAATGATACACACATGTTCCTCGAGTGATTTAGCCATATCCATCGCCACTTGAATTAGTATTGTCTCTTAAAAAAAGAAAATTAGTAGTAACCTTAGAGTTCTTGTTGGTCAGACAAATTTTCATACCGGAAGGAGCAGATGTTGAACTAATCTTCAAGCAATCGTACTGAAAGTAGCCGAACTTTGACACTCACAATCAAAACCTTCAGGGGAGAAAAAAAAAACATTAAGAGCAATTATGAGAGAGGAAGAAAGGGAATTACACAAAATCAACATACAATATTATTTTACCCCGTTTAACTTCATGTAAATGGTGCTCTCTCTGCATAGATTATCGTTAGAACACAAACGTTGATTGACAGTTTCACAAAAGGGAAAAACCGAAAGTGAGAGAGAAAAATCAACACAACGATGAAGTAAAAGAAAACAAAAATCAAATAGGTATTGATTGAAAAACCAAAAGGGAAAAAACAAACTTTGACACCCAGTATTGTGTTGATCGACACTGGATTTTCTTGGTTGTGTTGATCGACAATGAATTTTCTTGGATCCTGCTTCGTTCGCTCCAGTATTGTGTTAGATGGAAATATTGTGTTAGATGGAAATGGGTAATGTGAGGCTTGGCCATCAATGGAAGGGTAAAAAAAAAAGAGACGTAAATTATGCTACCATACTTGTTTGTGGAAAATGAGAATAGAATGATGGCAGTTTTTTAACTGCAAGGGGTAGGCAGTTGTGGCACGTGGATATCAAATTTGAAAGGGGAGGAATAGAAAGTGGGGTGGAGGTTGTGTGGGAGATGGTACACGTGGATTTTTGTAAATGTAAAATAATTGGAAATTCTCTTGCAATCTGAGCCCTTGAATTAAGATCCAAGGGTCGAAAATATAGGGATTTCAAACACTGAGCTCCCTTATTATATAGATGGTTGCAAGAACAGGGGGGCTCCTCTCCTTTGTCAACTCCTTGAAATATTTCTATATCCAATCATCCCCTTTCTGAAACAATGCTTGAAATATTCTTTTGTCGATTGTGGCAATTTAATAAACAAGTAACCGTATGAGATTGGTCTGCCAATTATCCGAAAAGCCATTGTCGAGCGCAAAAATGATAAGACTTCATTCAATCTGCTAGTCTTCCACTTAGTGATAAACTACTAAAGAATGTAGGAGTAGGAAGTAGGTAGGCACACACAAGGATTGGACATGTTGAATATAAACATGCCATATATTGTGAGCGCCTATTTACCTGTGTAGTCCGTAGAACAAAAGTTAATTTTTTACCAAAATTGGAGATATCAACAGAAATATTCTTCACATTGTGAAGATGAAAATGCTAGTCACTAAAATAAGTACTCAAACACAAGGAATCCATCACACCTTTGACATTCTATGTTGTCTTTAATGTGCCTGAATAGAAACCTTTCCTAAAACTTGTTTGTTTGCGCCAGGTATTGATGGATTATGTATCTGTTTTGATTTGTGTTGGACACGAATGCGTAAGCCTGATAGATGTGGATGACACCAATGATTGTCATGTTTTGCTATGTTGGAAATGAAACTCACTGTGTTTTAACTTTCTTTCTGAATCATGTTCTGCATATTTTGTTGTTTTGGGTTCTGTTACAAAAAAAAAAAAAAAAAACATAGAGGGGCTTTTGACTTTGCTTTTGTGGATATTGATAAGGGGAACTGCATAAACTACCATGAGAGGTTGATAAAATTGGTGAAGGTTGGGGTTTTACTCGTGTATTTCAAGTTGACAACACCCTTCCTCTGTCTCGTGATTTTTGTATAGTTGTAGTGCGCTATGTTGCCTTTTGTTTAAACTTGCAAATTTCTGGATTTGGTTTAGAGGGCATAAAGTGTAATTATGCTGGAAACTCTTTTTGGCTTGTACATATGTTCATTTTGAGCAATGGGATACACGTGTTCATAAATACTAACGGTGGATTCTCCTTTTTTTTTTTTGTACAGGTCGACGCTTTAATGGAGTATCCCGCCGTTCTACTTTTGGTTATTAACTATGAAGATCAAAGCTGGAATTTGGTTGATGATTCTACATGCTTAGATGTTTTTGGTTATCCTGTTGAACTTGAATTTTTAAGTAATTTGTGGTGTAAGGGTTTGGATTTTTTATTTGCCCCTTGTAACGCTTAGACGTGTTGTTATTTTAAGATTTAGGAACTTGGATACAAGTTGTTTTGTATTGGGCACCTTTATTTATTAAAGTTGGGACTTATTTCTACAAATTTATTTGTTTAGTGCTAAATATAGTAGGATAGCAGGAAATCAGATGGGGAAACAAAATTGAGATTTAAACATTTACCATTTGGGTACATATTGATGCAAACAATTACCAACCAGATTTTTAGTAGGTGAAGTCCATGCATTCCCCGACCAGATTTTTAGTAGGGAAAGTCCAGCATTTCCCAACCAGATTTTTAGTAGGGAAAGTCCATGCATTCCCCGACTAGATTTTTAGTAGGGAAAGTCCATGCATTCCCCAACCAGATTTTTAGTAGGGGAAAGTCCATGAATTTCCCGACTAAAAATGAAATACCGACCACATTTTTGGTTGGGAACGGTAGTCGGAAATTGTACGAACTAGGCCGACTAAATTTTTTTTAGTCGGAAAGTATCTTTGCCGACAATCATTACCCGACAAAAATTGCCGACTAAAAATCTGGTCGGGAAAACCTTTTGCCAACCAGAATGGCCACCATCGCCGACTAAACCGTTAGTCGGGATTTGTGAAATTTCTTGTAGTGATTACACATGATGATATCATCAAAACTAAACTAAACTAGCTAACCAAACACAGCCGTTATATTTCTTCATTTTCATAATGTGCTTTGTTAGGGGCACACGGTGTACTGTGTACAGTAACTCACCTCACGTGTGGGTCTCCAAAAGGCAGAGTAGTCTGTGACTTGGTGGGAGACCAGGAGTTTTGATTTTTATAGAAAATGCTAACATATGTTCAATGGACTTATGTTAAGATTGAAAAAGTATGTTGACTCTTTCCCGATTTTTCATTAATTCTGTGTTATATTTATGACTCTTTATAAGGGGTTTGGAACTTTGGACCACTTCTCCCCCAGCCAGGGGCGGACACAGCAAGGTACGGGGGTACCCGGCCCTTGCATCACTCTAAATATTCTCACGTATTGTACTTGTTTTTTAGGGTAATTTAGAAAAATTCTTTCCAATTAGCCCCTGCAATACACATGACTGAAAAAAATTCTTTAAAACTCCTACATACGTGTTGGAAAACATTCTTAAAATTTGAAATTATCAATTATTTTGTAGTCGCATGTGTGTAAAAATTACTACATGGCAACTATGTATGAACATACTTTAAAAAAAAAAAAAACAAAGTTTTTTCCCCTTCAAAATGAGCTCTAACCCTTGATATCAATTTGTGATCAGATGAAGACTAGGCGTGATGCACAGCAAAGGTAATAACAGGAGTGGGGAAAAAAAATAAAGAGCATAAATTCATTCCTCACAGTTCACAACTATTTGTGTAAACAAAAGAAAAAACAAGTGCGGATCTTTAGAACAATAGTACCATGAGATGCTTACAAAACACAGACAACATAGATATCTGCTTTATTTTTTATTTTTTATTTTTTATTTTTTATTTTTTATTTTTTATTTTTTATTTTTTATTTTTTATTTTTTATTTTTTATTTTTTATTTTTGTGAATCGATAGAAGAGATCAATTACGTCACATATGAAGTACAAAGTACAAACCCTGGACACTACATCAATTGTGAGAGTCCACGAGACAACCAAGCCGAATAACTTAACCAATACAAGAGAAATAAGTCCATTGCATGGTAGAAACAAAGAAAGGAAAAACCCCTAAACGCAAGCAGGGAGATCAAACTCCTGACCTCCTAGTTAAATCCTGATTTGGCTAATTTGGTTTTTTGGTTTTTTTCGTTGTCTTTATTCAAATTTTTTTTGCATTTGTTAGTTTTGCGTCAGGATTTTGTGGTTTCTGGATTTATCTCGTCGAGACGAATCCAAAGAGTATAAAATTATTTTGAATAAAGCCGAAAATAAACCAAAATAAACTAGTTTTTGGATTATTTTTCGTCTTTATTCACAAAACTTTAAGTTTGGCTAACAATTTTATACTTTCTAGATTGCTCTCGTCGAGACAGACCAAAAAACCACAAAAAATTGACCGAAAACTAACAAATGCAAAAAAAAAAAATTGAATAAGGCAAAACAAAAAAAACCAAAAACCTAGTTTTTTTCCAATTAGCCAAATCAAGCTGCAACTGAGCTAGCAGTAGTTGGTTAGTGCTTAATTAGTATGTTATGCATACTTTCTCAGATTCAATGCATTATGCGACTGTTTTGTTTCTTTATTCCTTTGTGAGAATCTCTATGCATTGTTGGCTGCTTTTTTGTTTTGGTCTTTTATGTTGGTGCTCATACCAGGTTGCTGCTGTGAGGTGGTGGAGGGTCTGAAATTCAGGTGAACATGAATTTCTCATGTTTTATTCCTCATTGGAGTCAATAGAGAGACAGATATCAAATTGCACCTGTGTTTGTTTACTAGCAGCTGCTTCTACTTCCCCCGAAATTGCAATTTCAGAAGTTTTTATTTTTTTTAGCATAAAGAGAATTTTGTTGTTTGGCATGACTATACACAGTTCCCTGAAACTACAAAGCCTCACATTGAAACAAAAGAGAAAATCGAAGAGAGGATATCAAGAACCTAGTGCAAGAAACTGGTTTCTTAAGGATTATTTATTCTCTTCTAATGCATTGAACTTAAACTGCTAGTCGGCAGTCTAAGTTTGTTCCTTGACATAATCAGGAGAATAGTGATTTGCTTTCGGTGGCATCAAATGGTGAAAAACTCAAGATCGAGCTGCCCTTATTATCATTACGAGGCTGAGCATCAAGGCTGAAAATCTTGGGGTGGAACTGCTGGGACTAGTGATTTGCTTGTAATCAGGAGACTAGTGATTTTCTTGTAAATTGTTTGTTTTGTTTTTTTAAGTTCAAATATACGGTACAGTGTTTTCCAGTATGGTATCAGTAGTATACTAGTATGCCAAGGGGTTGGTTTTGTTTATTGATCGAAAGAACAGGAAATTTAGACTTGTTTTACGGGCCTTTGCCAATTTAGATCTTGGAGTGGAATTGCTTCGGCTCCGGATCTGCTGTCCTGGGGTTGTTGTCCCAAGACCTTGTCCAGACCCAAAACAGCACCGTTTTGGTTCCACTCCAAACCTTTGCAAAATACAATTTTGTGGGGCCCACTTTCGGGTCCCACGCAAATGATCCGAATCGTTAAATAATTTTAAAAAATTATTAAATTGGTCTCGGAGAATATCGGGCCCATTGGATATTTTTACGTTATTCATTTAATTGTTAAATAATTATAAAATAATTATTAAACGGTGCCATTTTGGGTCTGGGACAGGGTCTTGGGACAGCAACCCCGGGACAGCAAATCCGGAGCCAATTGCCTCTCTCTCTCTCTCTCTCTCTCTCTCTCTCTCTCTACCCGCGTTTACAAAAAATTGTAATTCTTTCCTTGTTTTTGCTAAAATGTTGGATAAAAAAATGTATTGGATTATCGGATTGGATATCCGTTTTTTCGGATTATTGAATTCGGATTTAGCGAGTTTCAGATTCAGATCGGATTTGAGCTATTTCGGATTCGGATCCAAAAGCGGTTCATTAACCGGCCTACCTCAAAGTCTTCTCTCACCAACCAAGAGTTACTCCCCGGTCTGAAGCGTGGGTTTGCAATGGGATTGCTTTCGGCCTGTAAAAGGAGTCCGTTGGGTTCTGGTTTTGTATCTCAAGAAGGAGAGATCAGTGAGGTCACAATGTAAATCATAGATAGATGATAAATCATTTGTAGTGTGCTTGTCCAATTGCCCCGTGAGCACCCGAGTTTGTTGATTCACGTTAAATTCTGTGCTAATGTTCGTGTGTTTATGGCTTTGGTTTAATTCCTTTGGCATAAGAAATGGTAACAGAGCCCGCGTAGCCATAAGGCCCATAACTATCCGAGAACATGCCTGTTCGCGGTCTTTGTTCAAGTCTACATTTTTTTCGTAAAAGCTCGAAAGACGATATGACCCGTTAACATAGGATTAACCTTTTGAATTATTTCCCGTTACACCTCAGCATGAACCTTTTGAATTAGGAACCCGACTCTTATTCTTTGCTCTCTCGCCACCCTATTCAATTTTTGCCCAATCAAACTGGGACAATGCAATTCTTAGCTCAAACTAGGTCAACCTCTTTGTGGTTTCTTTGATTTCTCTAATTTGCCAAGTTTTTTCCCCTTCCAACCCTTGATATCAATTTATGATCAAATGCAAGACCAAGACAAGCCATGATACAACAGTAGGGATGGCAATGGGGCGGTTTGGTTCGGGTATTGGCGTATCCGAACCCAAATGTGAAGTTTTAGGGTATTTTCCAGTGTAAAGAGTATATATATAGTCAGGGGTACATATGCAATTACTATAAATTTTAGGGGTAAATATGTAATTTCATATTTCGGTTCGGTTCGGGTCTCGGTTCGGTTCGGGTCTTGGTTCGGTTATGACCTCAAACCATACCCGAACCATACCCATTCTGTTCGGCCATATCCCATACCATACCCATACCCACGGGGAATATTTCGATTATGGTTCGGGTAAAAATAGCGGTTTCGGTTCGGGTACCCATCGATTCGGTCGCGATTGCCATCCCTATACAACAGCAGGGGCTAGAATAAGAGTGAAACGAAGCGAAGATCAAGATATATGCATAATTAGACAAGAGAAAAAAAGGGGGGAAAAATCATCAAGTGCAGATCTTTAGAATAGCAGTCCCAACAAATGCATGCAAAACACAGACATACAAGATATATGCATAATTAGAGGATTCAAGTTTGTAACTAGCTATTCGGCACAAGCAGTATCTCAGGCGAGCTGTTGCTATGTTATATGGAAGCGTCTTAAAATTCTTGCAAGTCATCATCGCAAGCTATTACAATCAGCTCATTTTCCTCAGCTATTTACCCGAAATTATAATCTCCAGCCTTCAAGGTTCAGCCTTTCATACACTTCTTGCCGCAACTCTACAAGTTCAGACAGCAAAGACAGCCAGCCTTGAGGTGCAATGTCCATATTTCGCCTCATCGCCATGGCCTAACGTAAGAAACACTAGTTGAGGATTGGTCGGTAGACGGATCAGAATCAGAAAAAGTTCTAGTAGCTTGGATCTCGAGAACCTTTTGTGTTTTCTTATTATTCTTAACATCGATAACTTCAACATATGATGATTGCCCCAGTTTTTGGCCAGAAGCAAACTCAAAGTTTTCCAATTTTTCCTCCATCGTTCCCAATAGCTTGTTCAATCTAGTCTGTATGTTCTCATAGTCTTCGCTGCTCGTTGACCAAAAGAACTCGAGTACATAAATGTCATCTCCAGTGTAATTGCTCCGCAAGCACATTATAAACCAACCACTGAGTTTGCACATTCGTGCATAGGGTACAAAGGGATAATCATCTACGCTGAGTTTGGTTATGGTCGGGAAGTACAGCATGTCAGGAGATGAAAGTGAAAGAGCCCACTCGGCAACCCATCCTTTTCTTAAGTGACTGCATTCGCTGACTCTTAAGAATTTAGAAAGGCTGTAATCTATGCTTCCACAATAGTCTACATCCACAGACTTGAGACCGTTGCAAGCACTACAAGGGACCCATGCCATAGCCAAGAGTAGCTGATGAGTTTCGCAAACAAACCTTATCACCGTCTCGAGTTCCTTCTTGAGTTCCTGGAAGACACTGTTGTTTGTTTTTACATTTTCCCTGGACTGTTTCAAAAGTATATTTACGTCAGGATACAGGTATGTACCACTTACTTACAATAATCATACAAGGTAAAAAATCAGATTTAACATTGAATCAGGGTTTGCCACTCACACGCATTTTACAGATTTTATATCCATCAAAGCATTGCAGACCAACATCCTGCAGGGGAATGGAAATATGCAACTTAGAAAACTTGAGAACACTGAAATACAGTATCTGGAAAAACATGCCTAATATATGCAAGTAGGGTCACTGGTCAGAGCAAAGTAAAGAAAATGTACGTCCACATATATGGCAAGGGTTTGAACAACATTTGCCTCACATAAGTCCTAGACCGTGAATAAACGATCTTGGAAATTTTGTAATTCAGCATTCAAACATATTAATATTTCTTTCGAAGGAACACAAGCGTCCGAAAAAAATGAGTATAGCACGCCAACCGAAATTCAAGGGAGACTCTTAGGTTAGTTACATGTTGTTTAGCAGTACAATTATTCAGATTTGCTTCCTGAGGATTCAACTGCAGTGGTATTTAACACAAATGAGAATGAATGCTTAAGTCGGTGAGAACTTGTTTCTTAACTCCGCTTCTTAACTAATTTTGCATATGCATCTAGTTTCAATCCTTAAAATTCCAATTTGATTGTTCATCTGATTCGTAACTCCGCTTCTTAACTAATTTTGCTTTGCAGTTCTCCAGTTGGCGAACTCCTTTGTTGTGAAAGGGAAAGCTTAATTAGGTTCATGCTCATAAGTGATGCTATGGCTTAATTAGATTAACAAGCGGGATTGTTGCCAAATATTGCCTTCAAAATGTCATGTTCCAAACCTTTCGTAATTCTCTAAGATGACCATGTAGCTTAAATATACTCATTTGTCCAAAGCACCTCCTGTATAAGAGGAGTTATCACCACGGATACCACTTGTTCTAGTGTCCATTGAAAGACATGGAAATTTATATTTTTAAAACGTGTAAGTTGTACACATTATAAATTTAAGTAAGCAAGGGTTATTAATGGAGGTTTGATATCAAGATTTTGTTTGAAGATATCAATGAAGAATAATGTGCAACATTTTTGTCCGAAGTAGGCATCCTTATTCATATAGCTCGTTTCTAGTTGCTAAAAAAAACTGGACAGGTCCGGTTTTGGCATTTCTGGGTCCACCCTAAGCTCAATTTGATAATAAAATATGTTTATTTTGTAGAGCTCGAGAACCTTAACCAGGCCAAAAATTACGCTGAATGGTAATTCATCGATATGATTAGAAAATATGTATAGTGCAATAAAAATAGACGCATAAACTGAATTGGCGCCCATTCTCAATACAAGTTGCTTATGTATTAAATACCAACTTATTACTTGCGAATCACAAACTGAAAGGTTGACACAGTGGTTTGTGCGCTTCCTCATTATCCCTGGCGTACAGAGTTTGATATTCGCTAGGGGCTTTTGCTAGGTATTTTTTTTCCCTAGTTTTCTACATCATATACAACTCTTGCGCCTATTATAGATTGGGGCCGGTTCCCCTCAAACGTAAAAAAAAAACACTCGATTTTGTTCCAGGCCCCACTGTGAGGGGAACCACACTCGTACAAAATGAACCTTTTGCAGGACCTTCTATTGAGCTGAAATTTTGCAGGACCTTTTATTTTACTCATTTAAACATGATGAACAGATCAGAACATCACATTGGGGCCCGAAAGAGTGAGGTGTTTATTTAAGTGTGAAGGGAACCGCACCCGTGCAAATTAATAAAGCTTTCTTAGTGGTAGATGTTTCTCAAGTCCAATGTTCAAATATTTTGCACACCATATTTGATAAGTTTTTTTCCTAATATTTTGTTTATTTATTTTAATTTTATGTTTAACTTATACTATCATATTCACAAATAAATCACTTATTGACAATGACAAACGAACTAAAATAGTTTGTTTTGAATCAACAAACTTCAATAGAAAATGCTTAAAACTAATAATTTTCTATTGTTAAAAATAGTATTCTTACAACTATAGATAATAACATTAGAAAAACGCATTCGATGAGTTGTACTTCGGGAAAAAAATTCTCTAATGGTATAAAAAATTTAAAAGTTTATGTTCATTAAATTATCAAGCTAAAATACAATGTTTAAGCTTTTTACATTTTATTAGCCACTCGAATTAATTTTTTCTAGATAAAAAACCAAGGGCCTTAAAATATTGGTACTCCTCTTTGAAAAGTAAAACAAAAAATGTTTAGCCTTTCATATTAAAAGTGAAAATCATAGGGCAATCCGCCGGAATATCCAATTTAACCCTTCAAGGAGAGAGATTTCGGAAGGACCGTGTATTTACCTTAAAAGGTTGAGTTCCCAATGAGACCAACATTAACAGGGACGAGGAAGTAGAAAACAGGGCATAGTTGAGAACAGTTGAGTCATAATCCTAGGAGCTAAAACTAATATTGATAAATGGCTCCAGTTTTGTGGAAAAGGAAGTCATCTTCCCCTGCCTACTTAACAATAAAGTAGGACTAAGGGGGTGGTTGGGAGCCCCTTTTCAACTTCTCATTTTCACATTTTTGGGTTTTGGATGTTTGGGAGCCTTGGGCCAAAATGATTTCTAAGAAAATGAGTTTTCCATTTTTTACTTTAGAGAGGAGAAGTGAAAAAGAGGTGGGTAGGAGCTTTTTGATTTCTCATTTTCCACTTTTCTCATTTTCATTAGCAAAAAGCCCCACAAAATTGATTCTGTACATATCTCCCAAACACTACTCCTGTTATAAAATGCATTCTGCACATTTCTCCCAAACACTCCTACCAAATTCAAAATACATTCTGACCATAATCTAAAAAGTTGAAAAGCCAAAAACTTAAAAACGAAAAGCTGAAAATGAGGTTCCCAAACACCCCATAAAAAGAAGAAGCAAGGGAGTAAGTAATGAATGTTTAGCAACAAGAAATTCAAAAAATGCCTGGATTAGTGACAAACCTGAAATTTATCATATACTATATGATATATACCGACGAGCAAAGAGATCTCAAAGCAAAACACCATCTCAAGTACCCCAACACAGGTCTGGCTAGAATGTTCAAACACTGGCACAGCCCAAGATCCCTCTATCTTGCAACGTCGAGCAAGGTCGCGTTGTGGATACTCTTTAGTAGTGTAATACTTCACTTGGGGAATAAATTCGGGAAATTGATGAAGGAACACACGGCCAGGAAGCCCAAGTTGTTCTTCTCCATCTGCGTAGAAGCCCAAGTTATACTTCCTACACATCTCCATCCTATAGTTACAAAGTCGAACTCTATCACGCGGGTAAATTGCTCCACCAAGAGCAAAAGGTTCGTATCGAGTCGTAAGTAAAGTCCGCCCCTCCAATGTTTTTGTGGCTGCCCAAAATTGAACTAGGCACCCACAAAACCAGGTATGTGATTGCATCAATTTTTGGAGGGCACGTCTGATATTGTCTCTAACTTTCGGAATCTCACAAACGTTGAGATCGATGTCCGCAAAATTATCTGTAAATGAAAAATAGAGGTTAAGCTAAAAATAAGAAGAAAGCAAAGAAAGAGTTTGGGAGAGAGAGGGGTGACTTGCCGAGAGAGAGAGACGGTTCGATCTCGTGGTCTTGTTCGCTCCAGAAAACCCATTGATCATACGGTACATTCCGATTATATCTCGACCATTTGAGTTGCTCCTTAAGCACGTATTCCTTGAAATCGGGACCGAAGTGATTTTCAGCGAGTGTATCGGCATCACCATGAGAATCATTTCCGTCCATGGCCATCTTCAATTTTTGCTGAGAGAAAAAATGAAGTGAATTGCCCCTCCCTTCCTCCTTCCCACGCTACTTCCCTCTCTTGCCTTCAATTATTAGCCCAGAATTGTCAAACTTGTCGGTGCGTGCACCCACCATTCTACGTCCCCATTGGCTGACCGTACATTTTTCTTCTGTTTTCTGGTTCAAATAATATCTTTTTGTCTCTATTTAAAAAAAATAATAATTATAAATTTTGCATCGAATTTTTTTTAGATTATTAGTTCGTCAAATCTAGTAGTTTTAAATATAATTTCTTACTGCTTAGATTCATATCTTCAGAAAAATAAAAAATTTACAAAATCGACATAAAACTAACAAATACAAATTTCTGTGAATAAATGCAACAGATTAATCCAAATGACTTATGAAGATTATCATCCAACTATGACCAAAGTGCTGTTGGGCCTACTGTTGCAGCTGTCGTTTGGGCCGATATTAGCCTTGTCATTTAGCCAAAATTATTAGCTTTGTCATTCAGCCAAAACTTTCAAACTTGTCGCCTGCACCCCACCATTCTACGCCCCCATTGGCTGACCGTAGATTTTTCTTCTGTTTTGTCTGGTTGAAATAATACTCCGTATCTTTTTGTCTCTATTTAAAAAAAATTGCATTTGTTTATTTTGCATCATTTAGATTTTAAATTATACATTCGTTTCAATGAGAGAAATCTAATAATTTTAAATATAATTTCATACTTCTTAGATTCATTTCTCGAGAAAAATAAAAAATTCACAAAATAGATATAAAACTAGTAAATACAATTTTTTTTGAATAAAGGCAACAAATTAATCCAAATGACTTATGAAGATTATCACCCATCTGTGCCCAAAGTGCTGTTGGGCCTACTGTTGCAGCTGTCGTTTGGGCCGAAAGTCATTCATTTAAGATTGATTAAAGTGGATTTTGTTTTGGTTAGCAGTCGTTTGAGCTAGTGGGCTTCGATGTTGTCATCAGTTTCTTGTACCACAACTGTCCAAGGTGGGTTAGAACCATTTCATGGGGGTACCCAACCTGGGACCAATTTGGTTGTTTTCCTAATGCTTGGCTTGGTAGTGTGTCTTGAATCAAAATCCTCTCATTCACATTGCTTATGTGACCCTCATCTGACGTAAAATTGGACCCATCACCGGGGCCGGCCCAAGGTATTTGGGTGCCCTAGGTCTAATTAAAAAAATTGTGCCCTAAAAATTTTCGTGTTCCTCAACGAAACTTTCTACGTTTTTGTTACTACAATATCCCCGTCAAAAAGGTATTAATACAAGCTAAATTTAACAACGATGTAGAGCATCTAGAGATCTTGTGCCTTTTTTGAAACAAAATTTGGGCCAAAACTCCTTTGCCATGCAAATGCCAAACCCTAGTTTTACCCAAATCTGTTGTTTTTCAAGTTTCCTCTAAAAAATTTGGGTCAAAATTGCTCATTTAACTACTTATAATAAGTAAGAAATTTGATCTGTTGAAATTAATATTATGACTTTATTTGTTGGAAAAACAATGAAATTTGATCAACTTTTTGGTTACTTGGGAAAACTCAAGAACTTGTTTCAATTTAGAAATCTCAAATACAAACCCACTCGAAACTCTAACAAGAAGATTAGAAAATTACTACCTAATTACTTTTTCTTTAAGCAAATAATAAACTAAACTTAATCATTTCGTTTAGAACTGTCTTGATTTTTTACAAAACCAGAAATAAAAACTGTAACAAGCGGAAAAAGATTTTCTTTTAAATCAATTTTAGCTTTGGGCCTTTTTTTAAATTTTGGGCCACAATAGTTTTTGGGCATTTTTTAAATATTGGGCCACAATGTTGGGCTCTTTTGTCACTTCTAATGGATTTTTTCCCTTTATTTTGGTCCAAAAAGTGTTCTAGTCAAGCCCATTGGTATAAAATGGTAGGGTGCCCCAAAAAGTGGTCATTCTTTGTTTGTATATTTTAATACCAGAATTATGTACTTCAACATTATCAAAGCACCTTTAAAGTAGAATTCAATATTCATTTCAAAGGACTTTTTTATTTATTTTATTTTTTGTGTGATAAAAGGCACAAATTAAAAATGAGAAACGGTAATGATTTCGATAGTGTGCCAGTAGGAACTTTCCCTTTAGGGGGTGTTCCAGTAACGTGATTTTTTGATAAATTGATTTTTTACGGTTTTTTATGTGATGTATTGTGAGAGAATGACATGTCTCGTTTTTGAAAAAAATAGTTTTTTGTTAGTGGAACACGGTCTTTCCTAGTATTTTCTTTCCTACTTTTGAAATTCAAGCAATGGCTCTCACGTGGGATTGGATTTGATTCGAGCCGTGCATTTTTACAATTGACGGCCAAATGGGTGCACGGCACAGTGCCATGCACCTAATCCACGGCAGGATCCCCCAATCCGTAAAAGTAATAAAAAGCAAGGAAATGGGGCATTAAAGTTAATGAAATTGTTGATGTAACCTTCTAACGTGATGAATGGTCTTCGTTGATCTTCTTCCTCGCAATCAACAATGGGTTGTCTTGCAATCACAAATAGAAAAAGATAAAGCCATCTGACCGTCTTCACTAGGTGCTCTTTTTGCTAGATAATGGAGTCATTTTCTTTTGGAAAATTCTAATCTGTGCTCAATAGACACACATTAAGGTTTAAAAAGTGTATTAAAATGTGTAAAAAGTGTATAGCAATATGTGAAAATATATTAAATAGTGTAAAAGGTGTATTGAAAAGTGCATTGGACTCTTTTCTTTTATTTCTCGCTTATATTCTTCTTTTACATGACTCGGACAAAAAGAGGAAGGGTAATGATTTTCGATAGTGTGCCAGTGGGAACTTTCCCTTCAGTCTTAGCTTGAGGTCTTTACCTTGGGAAACTAGCCCTAAAGTTGTTGCGTGTACGGTGCACCGCACTATTCTACGCCCCCATTGGCTGGCCGTAGATTTTCCTTTTGGTTCTTGGTTGAAATAATTTATCCTTTTTCAAAACAAAAAAAAAAATTTGTTAGTTTTGTGTCAATTTTTTTTTTGAATTATTGGTTCGTCTCCACTAGAGAAATCAAATAATTTTAAATATAATTTCGTACTTAGATTCATTTCTCGAGAAAAAATAAAACATTTACAAAACCAACATGAAACCAGCAAATGCTATTTTTTTATTTTTTTTAGTAGAGACAACAAATTAATCCAAATGGCTTATGACGATTATCACCCAACTGTGCCCTAAGTGCTGCTGGGCCTACTGTTTCAGCTGTTGTTTGGGCCGAAAGTCAGTGCCAAAGTGCTGATGGGCCTATTGAAGTAGTTGTTTGAGCCTTAATGGGCTTCGATCTTGTCATCGGTTTCTTGTACCACAACTGTCCAAGGTGGGTTAAAACTTTTTGAAACATTGAATGGGCCCTACCCTAACTTGGGACCAATTTGGGTTGCTCTCCTAATGCTTGGTGGCGTGTGACCAGAATCAAAATCCTCCCATATAATTGCTTATCTGACATAAAATTGGACTCATCATAATTCTATTCGACGACCGGTCTTAATTGTTCATTTTTATAAATATCTGTATGTGTGGTGATATAACGTCTAAGTCCTAGATCTTGACCATCAGGTCAACCCATTGGGGTTAGGGCCTAGAGTTGTATATTCGTGATTCAACATTTGCACACCTTTTTTTTTTTTCCATGGCTAGAGCAACTTTAGAAGATACTTTAAAATTCGTAATTCAAAACGTATTTTGCTATCTCACTTCGTATTTTCAAAAAAGTAAATTTTATATATTCATGCATTCAGATAGCTAGACTTTTCAGATTTTGTTGTTATGTACATTATACTTTGTTTCATATTTTACTACCAGAATTATGTACTTCAACGGTATCAAATCACCTTTTACAGTAGTATTCGATATTCATTTCAAATGATGTTTTTTTTGGCGATAAAGGCAAAAAAAAAAAAAAAAAAGTGAAACGTGTGTTGATATTTGAAAGGTTGATCTGTTGGAGCATTACTTAATTTTGCAAAACCTATAAATAAATGCAATGTTTTGTGTTTGGGTGTTCTGTTGCAGATGCTATAAGGTAACATTGTTGGAGAGCTCGATTTGATGAAATTACAGAAATGTGGTGGACGTGCTTCTCTTGCTTCTTATATGATCTCTATTTGCAATTTTTCATGTACGAAAGTGCAGCTTAATTATCCAACTTAGACAAATCAATTTTATCCACCCAGTAAGCAAGCTAGTACACTTATTAAAAGACGATTCAAAATTTCACACCGTTCGTGAACGTGAGTGAAAGTGAAAAAAATATAAAAGTATCTTTCAAAAACTACTAAGTAGAATCAAAATTTGTAAAAACGATGATGAAACAAAACTATAAATTGATTAAAAATTTGAACGAGAACGAAAAAAATCCTATAAAAAAAAATAGTCAATAAAAATTTGTGACTAGACTTGACGGCAATTAGGGCCATGTTCGTTTCCCAGTTTAGTTTTAGTTTTAGTTTTGATGATATCATCATTTCCGTCATTTCTCTCTATGTCTCTCTCCACTCATTACACATGATGATATCATCAAAACTAAACTAAACTAGCTAACCAAACACAGCCGTTATATTTCTTCATTTTCATAATGTGCAGTAACTCACCTCACATGTGGGTCTCCAAAAGGCAGAGTAGTCTGTGACTTGGTGGGAGACCGGGAGTTTTGATTTTTATAGAAAATGCTAACATATGTTCAATGGACTTATGTTAAGATTGAAAAAGTATGTTGACTCTTTCCCGATTTTTCATTAATTCTGTGTTATATTTATGACTCTTTATAAGGGGTTTGGAACTTTGGAGTTTGGACCACTTCTCCCCCAGCCAGGGGCGGACACAGCAAGGTACGGGGGTACCCGGCCCTTGCATCACTCTAAATATTCTCACGTATTGTACTTGTTTTTAAGGGTAATTTAGAAAAATTCTTTCGAATTAGCCCCTGCAATACACATGACTGAAAAAAATTCTTTAAAACTCCTACATACGTGTTGGAAAACATTCTTAAAATTTGAAATTATCAGTTATTTTGTAGTCGCATGTGTGTAAAAATTACTACATGGCAACTATGTACGAACATACTTAACAAAAAGAGAAGAAAAAAAACTATGTGAAGTACACACAATTTAGTCTCTTCTTGTGACATAGCAATTAACAATATATACTTATGGAATATATTTTTGTTATCAAAGTAGAAATAAATGTGGTTTGGGCCCTAGTACATACAAATCTTGCATCAGCCACTACCTCGGCCATGTGAAATGCATTTTGGATAGGGGTGAAATGTATTTTGGATAGGTACATAGGTAACAAATCCGGTGTATACGTAGGTATATAAGTATATGTATCACGCACACACAAATGTATTTTTTTTTAAATTACAAGTGTCTTGGCAAGTTTGCGGGAAGTGGGGGGCCTGTAGTGAGCATTTCTCACTACAGGATGTAGTCCGTTGATCTCCACAATTGATCATTCAGGTTGGCTATGCACTCTTACCGGTCAAAGTGTACTGGTAATAGTGTAAATCAAATCAAAACCATCAATTATAGATATCAACGGTCCATATTACTCACTACACCCTGCAGTGAGTAGCTCACTACAAGGCCCCCATTCCTCAGTTGCTCGAACATCGAGAAATTCTAGGATCCTAGGAAATCTTGTTCTCCCTCTGTCTCATTTTAAATGTCCACCTATCTATTTTGAGATGTCCCAAAATAAGTGTCAACTTTCTATAAATAACCATCAAAACATACAGAACTTTCAATTTTATCCCTAAAAAGTATTCTTTCATTCCTAATTGATTTGACAGTTTTTAATATTCATATCATTCTTAAATTGACAATATCTTTCAACATATAGTAATATTTTTCATGATTTTGAAAACTTTGTATAATAGAATTAATTGAAATCTATCAGACAAGATCCATATTACATATTTTTTGAGATCCATATTGAAGAACATAAACAATTTAAATACATTTAATTAACTTCACAGTTTTTAAGGTTACTTTTAGAAATTTATAGCACAAATTTTAACTTTCTAAAAAGCACGATTTCCCGTAGAGGATATTTAAATTGGGACGGAGGGAGTATGAATTAATATTACACGATTATCATTGTCTTCCCATTGGCATCGTTTGTCTTATCAGAGGCAAACAAGGTTGATAGTATAAAATTACAAGTGGTATCAGATAACTATTTTTTGGAATATAAGGAAGACAATTAATTAAACTAACTGGAAACTAAACTGTTACCCGCATCAAGACTTCCTTTGAGTCTGGCAAGATGCCAAAACCATGAAAACTAGTATGATATTTTTCTGAAGGGAACGGATCCACTCTGTTTGGCTTAATTAGGAACCACTCGTATCTATATACTCCCTCCGTTCCTATTTGTTTGTCCACTAAAAAAAATTGTGCCACTTTTCAAATAAAAAATAAAGTATTTTCGTGTATCATTTTTCAAATTTTTTTACACCGAATTAAAGTAATCATCGTGTACTTTAATTCGGTGCGAAAAAATTTGAAAAATGATACACGGAAGCACTTAATTTTTTGATTTGAAAAAAGGCAAGAGAGAGAGTGTGGGACAAACAAATAGGAACAGAGGGAGTACATATCTATGACAATGCATTAATAAATTCCTCTTAATTCTCTTCCAGCGCTTGGTAATCAATTGGGGATCAAATTAGCAAAACCATTTGGAAATCTCTTCCAATAACTTCTCTCATTGGAGATGTGTAATATTTCATAAGGGTCAATTGCGAAACTCTGTGTAATGATTTTTGGTTTACATATTTATATGCGCGATGCAAAAATACACTAAAAATAACCTTGGGTTAATTATCTATTTAATATGAGTGAGGTTACAATAGTGGCACAATACCTCGCCACCTCGGCATGAACCTTCTGAATTAGGAACCACACTCCTAGTTTTCGGCCTCTCGCCATTGAGACTATGCAATGCTTAGCTCAAAACCAGAAGGTCTTTCGTTGCCAACGTATACACTGTAGTAACCTCTTTGTGGTTCAAAAAAAAAAAACAAGATTTTTTCCCCTTCAAAATGAGCTCTAACCCTTGATATCAATTTGTGCTCAGATGAAGACTAGGCGTGATGCACAACAAAGGAAATAATAGGAGTGGGGGAAAAAAATAAAGAGCATAAATTCATTCCTCACAGTTCACAACTATTTGTGTAAACAAAAGAAAAAACAAGTGCAGATCTTTAGAACAATAGTACCATGAGATGCTTACAAAACACAGACAACATAGATATCTGCTTAATTTTTTATTTTTTACTTTTTTGAATCGATAGAAGAGATCAATTACGTCACATATGAAGTACAAAGTACAAACCCGGGACACTACATCAATTGCGAGAGTCCACGAGACAACCAAGCCGAATAACTTAACCAATACAAGAAATAAGTCCGTTACATGGTAGAAACAAAGAAAGGAAAAACCCCTAAACGAAAGCAGGGAGATCAAACTCCTGACCTCCTAGTTAATCCTGATTTGGCTAATTTGAAAAAACTGGTTTTTTGGTTTTGTCTTTATTAAAAAAAAAATTACATTTGTTAGTTTTGCGTCAGGATTTTGTGGTTTCTGGATTTATCTCGTCGAGACGAATCCAAAGAGTATAAAATTATGATAAAAAGTAATAGTTTTTGAATAAAGCCGAAAATAAACAAAATAAACCAGTTTTTGGATTATTTTTCGTCTTTATTCACAAAACTTTAAGTTTGGCTAACAATTTTATACTTTTTCGATTCCTCTCGTCGAAACAGGCCAAAAAACCACAAAAAATTGACCGAAAACTAATAAATGCAAAAAAAAATTTGAATAAGGACAAAACAAAAAAAAACAAAAAACCAGTTTTTCCAAATTAGCCAAATCACGCTGCAACTGAGCTAGCAGTAGTTGGTTAGTGCTTAATTAGTATGTTTGGCATACTTTCTCAGATTCAATGCATTATGCGACTGTTCTGTTCTCCGTCTCTTTATTCCTTTGTGAGGATCTCTATGCATTGTTGGCTGCTTTTTTGTTTTGGGTTTTTATGTTGGTTCTCAGACCAGGTTGCTGCTGTGAGGTGGTGGAGGGTCTAAAATTCAGGTGAACATGAATTTCTCATGTTTTATTCCTCATTGGAGTCAATAGAGAGACAGATATCAAATTGCACCTGTGTTTACTAGCAGCTGCTTCTACTTCCCCAGAAATTGCAATTTCAGAAGCACTTTTTTTTTAGCATAAAGACTATTTTGTTATTCAATAAGCAAAATTGACGGTGAATAGTTTGGCATGACTATACACAGTTCCCTGAAACTACAAAGCCTAGCAGTGAAACAAAAGAGAAAATCTAAGAGAGGATATCAAGAACCTAGTGCAAGAAACTGATTTCTTAAGGAGCCTAGCTATCTGATTATTAATTCTTTTCTAAGTTTGTTCCTTGACCAGAGCCGGCTTATAGGCAAATCCTATGAAGCCTGGGCTTTAGGCCCACAAAAAATACAAAAATTTGGGGCCCCTAATTATTTAGTACACCTAAATATACATACTAGGCCCAAATAATTTTTTGTAAGCCTTCCATACCAAATGCATTGGCTATTTTGTCTACTGAGAAGGATATGGTGAAGCAACTTGATTATGAAGACTTAATTAGTACGTTTGCTGCTAAAAGTGCGAGAAGGCAAATGTTCAAATGATGAATTTTGAAATATTGTAGCGGTTGTTTATTTTTGGATAACTATGATTTGCATTTTGTGACGGTAAATATTTTGTAAAGGTTTTTATAAAGACTCCTTATGAACCAATTTTTATGTGCAAAATATAGGGTGTGCCTCGTTTAATGAGTTCGATTTAGGCCTTCAAAATCTATGAGCCGGCTCTGTCCTTGACACATAATCAAGAGAATAGTGATTTGCTTTTCGTGGCATCAAATGGTGAAAAACTCAAGATCGAGCTGCCCTTATTATCATTACGAGGCTGAGCATTGAGGCTGAAAATGTTGGAAACTCGGTTTCAAATAATCTGGAAATAACACGAAAAACAAATTATGAATAATCAGAAAACGTACCGGGCCAATTTCAGCACACCGGAAATTGGCGAGAGACGATTCGAGTCGAGGCGAGTATTAAGATACCCCGTCCTTAAGGCAAATTCGCGCTCCACTATGGTGCTGATGGAGAAACTTGGGCGTTTGCCTCCCAGGAATACCCGACTTTCACCGGCCGGAAGCAGTACTGCAATCTGATCGGTAGGCGAACCAGGAAACCGCGCAGAACTCTCAGAAGTTTAAATGCAGGAAGTGCAGAATGTATGCAAATGAAAACGTGAAATGCATGAGGAGAGGAGGGTCCTATTTATAGATAAATAGACACCCGAAAGTCGGAGAGATGCGGCTGTTCGGAAAGGGACGCAACCCGGCTTCGCGAATAGACGCAGTGGAAAGGAAAAAACACTTCATTGGACACACTGTGTTCGGCGGGGAGAAATTAAATTTAACTGATACTGACCCAGTTCAAACTGGCCCAGTCCGTATGTAAATTTTCAGTAAAGAGATAAGAAGCTCTTTGGGCCAAGCCCATCTTATCTAATGACCCAATCCGGTTCGGTCGGACGGCCGGCGACACACGCGTGTTATATGGACCAAAGCCCATTTTGTCCATGTCTTCTCCCCCAACAAAAGTTGTAATGACCCAAAGGGCCAACCCGTATTGTCCAACTTGGGATACATATACCCAATGAAATAGTTGTGTCTCACCAATGTGGGACAACACATTTTTCCCCCTTCTACCAATGTTCATGTAGGCACTTTCAAGGTCAATTTCTCATTCACCTTAACTTGTTTTTATCCAACCAAGGGTTCGATCTTAATCTCCTAACTAAGACGAACACAACGGTATGTGGGTCCGGCCACGTGGACGTGTAGGACCCACTTAAATAATTAATTAAAAATGATAAAAACTAAGTTTTTTCCAACAGAAAATCTTGGGGTGGAAGTGGAACTGCTGGGACTAAGTGATTTGCTTGTAATTAGGAGACTAGTGATTTTCTTGTAATTAGGAGACTAGTGATTTGCTTGTAAATTGTTTTTTTTTTTTTTTTGTGGTCATTCGTCATTCCTAATCAATTACCTGGGATGCAGTGTGTGACATTCAAGAGCTCTACCGCATGAGCTAGCCACCACTTGCGTTTTTTTAAGTTCAAATATATGGTACAGCGTTTTCCAGTATGGTATCAGTATGCCAAGGGGGTGGTTTTGTTTATTGATCGAAAGAACGGGAAATTTAGACTTGTTTTAGCTTTTACGGGCCTTTGCCAATTTTTAGATCTTGGAGTGGAATTGCTTCGGCTCCGGATTTGCTGTCCCGGGGTTGCTGTCCCAAGACCTTGTCCAGACCCAAAAACGGCACCGTTTTGGTTCCACTCCAAACCTTTGCAAAATACAATTTTGTGGGGCCCACTTTCGGGTCCCACGCAAAAAATTATTAAATTGGTCTCGGAGAATATCGGGCCCATCGGATATTTTTACGTTATTCATTTAATTGTTAAATAGTTTTAAAATAATTATTAAACGGTGCCGCCAATGGCTTCTACCGGTCTCTCTCTCTCTCTCTCTCTCTCTCTCTCTCTCTCTCTCTCTCTCTCTCTCCGCGTTTACAAAAAAATTGTAATTCTTTCCTTGTTTTTGCTAAAATGTTGTATAAAAAAATGTATTTGGATTATTGGATTGGATAACCGTTTTTTCGGATTCGGATTATTGAATTCGGATTTAGCGAGTTTCGGATTCAGATCGGATTTGAACTATTTCGGATTTGGATCCAAACCGGTTCCAGGCCTACCTCAAAGTTTTCTCTCACCTACCAAGAGTTACTCCCTGGTATGAAGCGTGGGTTTGCAATGGGATTGCTTTCGGCCTGTAAAAGGAGTCCGTTGGGTTCTGGTTTTGTATCTCAAGAAGGAGAGATCAGTGAGCTCACAATGTAAATCATAGATAGATGATAGAGTGTTGCGAACTTCTCACTTGTAAAGCTCGTCCATTTGTCGTGTGCTTGTCCAATTGCCCCGTGAGTACCCGAGTTTGTTGATTCACGTTAAATTCTGTGTTAATGTTCGTGTGTTTATGGCTTTGGTTTAATCCCTTTGCCACAACAAATGGTATCGAGCCCGGGTAGCCATAAGGCCCATAACCATCCGAGAACATGCCTGTTTTCGGTCTCTGTTCAAATCTACATTTTTTTTCGTAAAAGCTCGAAAGACGATATGATGCGTTAACATAGGATTAACCTTTTGAATTATTTCCCGTTACACCTCCGCATGAACCTTTTGAATTAGGAACCCGACTCTTATTCTTTGCTCTCTCACCATTAACACCCTATTCAATTTTTGCTCAATCAAACTGGGACAATGCAATTTTTAGCTCAAAACTAGGTCTATCAACCTCTTTGTGGTTTCTTTGATTTCTTTAATTTACCAAATTTTTCCCCCTTCCAACCCTTGATATCAATTTATGATCAAATGCAAGACCAAGACAGGGCATGATACAACAGCATATATAGCGTTTTTGTGAAAAACAGCTCCGATCAAGCCCTTCCGGGTATTTTTTTTTGCCAAATCTTCGCGTTGGACCTTGAAAACACCTTTTAAACACATCTAACGGTTCGGATTTTCAAAAAAACATTGGGAAGGTGGAGGTCCGTAACTTAAGGAGGTCAGGGAGTTTGGATGTGAAGCTTGGTGATACAAGATATATCCATAATTAGAGGATTCAAGTTGGTAACTGGCTATTCGGCACAAGCAGTATCTCAGTAGAGCTGTTGCTCTGTTATATGCATGGAAGCATCTTAAAATTCATGCAAGTCATCATCTCAGGCTATTACAATCAGCTCATTTTCCTCAGCTATGTACCCGAAATTATAATCTCCAGCCTTCAAGGTTCAGCCTTTCATACACTTCTTGCCGCAACTCTACAAATTCAAACAGCAAAGACAGCCAGACTTGGTGTGCAATGTCCATATGTCGCCTCATCACCATGGCCTATGGTTAGAAACACTAGCTGAGGATTGCTTGGTAGACGGATCAGAATCCTGACTGGAAAAAGTTCTAGTAGCCTGGATCTCGTAACAATTACTTATTTTCTGATTATTCTGAACATTGATAACTTCAACATATGATAAATACCCCAGTTTTCGGCCAGAAGCAAACCGAAAGTTTCCCAATTTGTCCTCCATCGTTCCCAATAACTTGTTCAATCTAGTCAGTATGTTCTCATTGTCTTCGCTACTCATTGACCAAAAGAACTCGAGTACATAAATGTCATCTCCAGTGTTACTGCTCCGCAAGCTTATTATAAAACAACCACTGAATTTGCACATTCGTGCATAGGGTACTAAGGGATACTCATCTATGCTGAGTCTGGTTATGCTCGGGAAGTACAGCATGTCAGGAGATTGAAGTGAAAGTGCCCTACTGGCAACCCATCCCTTTCTTAAGTGACTGCATTTGCTGACTCTTGAGAATTCAGCAAGGTCGCGTGCACAATATTCTACACCCACAGACTCGAGACCGTACGTTGCAAGCACTACAAGGGACCCATGCCATAGCCAAGGGTAGCCCATGTTTTTCGCGAACCAACCTCATCACCGTCTTGAGTTCCTGGAAGACGCGTGTACGTCTGTTGTTTGTTGTTAAATTTGTTATTACATTTCCCCTGGACTGTTTCAAAAGTATATTTACGTCAGGATACAGGTATGTACCAATCACTTACAATAATCATACAAGGTAAAAAATCAGATTTAACATTGAATCAGGGTTCGCCACTCACACGCATTTCACAGATTTTATATCCATCAAGGCATTGCAGACCAAACTCCTGCAGGGGAATGGAAATATCAAATATGCAACTCAGAAAACTTGAGAACACTGAAATACAGTATCTGGAAAAACATGTCTAATATATGCAAGTAGGGTCACTGGTCAGAGCAAAGTAAAGAAAATGTACATCCACATATGTGGCAAGGGTTTGAACAACATTTGCCTCACAGAAGTCCTAGCCCGTGAGTAAACGATCTTGGAAATTTTGTAATTCAGCATTCAAACATATTAATATTTCTTTCGAAGGAACACAAGCGTCCGACAAAAACGAGTATAGCACGCCAACCGAAATTCAAGGGAGACTCTGAGGTTAGTTACATGTTGTTTAGCAATACAATTATTCTGATTTGCTTCCTGAGGATTCAACTGCAGTAGTATTTAAAACAAATGAGAATGAATGCTTAAGTCTGTGAGAACTTGCTTCTTAACTCCGCTTCTTAACTAATTCTGCATTGCAGTTCTCTAGTTGGCGAACTACTTTGTTGTGAAAGGGAAAGCTTAATTAGATTAACAAGTGCGATTGTTGCCAAATATTGCATTCAAAATGTCATGTTCCAAACCTTTCGTAATTCTCTAAGATGACCATGTAGCTTAAATATACTCATTTGTCCAAAGCACCTCCTGTACAAGAGGAGTTATCACCACGGATACCATTTGTTCTAGTGTCCACTGAAAGACATGGAAATTTATATTTAAAAAAAAAAAAACACACAAAAGGATGACGAAAGTACGAAAATTAACAGGTAAACGGGTAAGTTGTACACATTATAAATTTAAGTAAGCAAGGGTTATTAATGGAGGTTTGATATCAAGATTTTGTTTTAAGATATCGATGAAGAATAATGTGCAACATTTTTGTCCGCAGTAGGCACCCTTATTCAAATAGCTGGTTTCTAGTTGCTAAAAAAACTGAACAGGTCCCGTTTTGGTATTTCTGGGTCCACCCTAAGCTCAATTTGATAATAACAGATGTTTATTTTGTTGAGCTCGAGAAGCTTAACCATGCCAAAAATCACGCTGAATGGTAATTCATCTATATGATTTAAAAAAATGCACATTCTCAATATAAGTTGTTTATACTCCCTCCGTCCCTTTTTAAATGTGTTGCTTCGTAAATCCAACTTATTAAAAAAACATCATCATTACACATTTCACATCAACTTTTTCACTTTCCACATCAACTTTTACCTCCACTTTCCAAAATTATCCTTCACCCTTACCCATTAATTTTTTACCCACTAACTTTTCAAAAGGGTAAAATGATAATTCTACAAACTTTTACCCATTAACTTTTCAAAACACACACTTATTAAGGGACAGCCCAAAATGGAAATGTCAACACTTAAAAAGGGACGGAGGGAGTATAGTATATACAAATTATTACTTGCAAATTACAAGCTGAAAGGTTGACACGGTGGTTTGTGCGCTTCCTCATTATCCCTGGCGTCCAGGATTTGATACTCCCTAGGGCCTTTTGCTAGGTAATTTTTTTTTCCTAGTATTCTACATCATATATAATATAACTCCTGCACCTATTATATATTGGGGCCGGTTCCCCTCACATGTAAAAAAACACTCAATTTTGTTCTAGGCCCCACTGTGATGTTTTGATCCGTTGATCTTGTTTAAATGAGTAAAATAAAAGATCTTGCAAAATTTTAGCTCAATTGGATATTGGTAAGTGCTTAATCTAAACAATTTTGCAAAAACTGTGACAGGAAGACAGGAACTAGTGTTTTTAAAACTGCTTGGATCGAGCACTTACACATATCTGATTGAGCTGAAATTTTGTATGACCTTTTATTTTACTCATTTAAACAAGATCAACAGATCGGAACATCACATTGGGCCCGGAAGAGTGAGGTGTTTTCTTAAGTGTGAGGGGAATCGCACCCGTACAAATTAATAAAGTTTTCTTAGTGGTAGATGTTTCTCAAGTCCAATGTTCAAATATTTTGCACACCATATTTGATAAGTTTTTTTCTAATATTATGTTTTATTTATTTTAAATTTAAGTTTAACTTTTACTATCAAATTCACAAATAAATCACTTTTGACAATGACAAACGAACTAAATAGTTTTTTTTTAATCAACAAACTTCAATAGAAAATGCTTAAAACTAATAATTTTCTATTGTTAAAAATAGTATTGTTACAACTATAAACAATAACATTAGAAAAATGCATTCGATGAGTTGTACTTCGGTAAAAAAATTCTCCAATGGTATAAAAAATTTAAAAGTTTATGTTCATTAAATTATCAAGCTAAAATACCATGTTTAAGCTTTTTACATTTTATTAGCCACTTGTATTGATTTTTTCTAGATAAAAAACCAAGGGCCCTATTGTGTAAATTCGCTTTAAGCCTCCCAAATGTCAGGACCGGCCTTCTGAAGCCGTCCAATTTTTTTACCAACTGGAGAGCTCCAAGTCCATTCATATATATAGATGTCTGAAATATTGATCTCCAATTTGAAGAAAAAAATTAAAAAAATTTCTTTAGCCATTCATATATAACTCTCATGAGTTATTAGTAGTTTAAATGCTAAAATCTATTAGGCAATCGGGATATTTCATTTGATCTTTCAAGAAGATATGTTTCAAAAGGACATGTATTTACCGTAAAAAGTTTGAATTCCCAACCAAACCAACTTTAAGAGGATGAGAGAGAAGAAAACAAGGAGAGTTGAGAGCAATCCATTTATAATCCTACAAGCTAAAACTAAAATTTATAAATGGCTCCAGTTTTGTGGAAAAGGAAGGCATCATCCATCCAGTTTTATTTACCAACCGGAGAGGATATAGGTCCTTTCGTACATATATAGATGTCCCGGGATATTGGTACTCCTCTTTGAAAAGTGACACAAAATGTTTAGCCTTTCATAATAAAAGTGAAAATCATAGGGCAATCCGCCGGAATATCCAATTCAACCCTTCAAGGAGATAGATTTCAGAAGGACCGTGCATTTACCTTAAAAGGTTGAGTTCCCAATGAGACCAACATTAACAGGGACGAGGGAGTAGAAAACAGGGCATAGTTGAGAACAGTTGTTAAAAAAAAGGTGACAGGCCGGTTTTTGGCATTTCAGGGTCTACCCTGAGCTCAATTTGATGATAACAAATGTTTATTTTGTTGAGCCCGAGAAGCTCCACCAAGCCAAAAATTACGCTAAATGGTAACTCATCGATATGATTTAGAAAATATGTATATTGCAAAAAAATAAAATAAAAAATAGACGAATACACTGAATGGGAGCCCATTTGTTTGAAGATCAAATATTATTCGATCAGTTTTTGAGCGAGATTCAAGCAACATGATAGAAGCAAAAAATGTCAAAATTGGAGCCGTCCAATTTTTTTCCCAACGGGAGAGGATCCAGCTCCATTCATATATATAGATGTCCGAAATACGGTCTCCAATTTGGAAAAAAATAATAATAATTGTTTAGCCAGTCATATATAACTCTCATAAGTTAATATTAGTTTATATGCTAAAAATTATTAGGAATCGGGATATCCCATTTGATCTTTCAAGGAGACATGTTCCAAAAGGACGTGGATTTACCTTAACAAGTTTAAATTCCCAACCAATATTGATAAATGGCTCTAGTTTGTGGAAAACAGGCATAGTTGATATTTGAGAACAGTGGAATCCTAATCCTCGGAGCTAAAATTATTATTGATAAATGGCTCCAGTTTGTAGAAAAGGAAGACATCTTCCCCGGCCTACTAAATTAGGAGTAAAAAGAAGAAGCGAGGGAGTAGTAATGAAGCGTTAGTAACAAAAAAATTCAACGAATGTCTCCATTATTGACAAACCTGAAAAATCTTATTCACGTTGCCGGAGAAAATTTCATCAGGCCCATACGAATAGCTGTGACGCAAAGACACTATCTCAAGTACCCCAACACAGGTCTGGCTGGAATGTGCAAACACTGGCAGAGCCCAAGATCTTTCAATGGAGCATTGTATCGCATCATCGAGTTGTGGATACTCCTTTTTAGAGTAATACTTCACATCCGGAGTGGATTCGGGGAATTGATGGAGGAACACGCGGCCAGGAAGCCCAAGTTGTTCTTCTCCACTCTGTGCATCTGCGTAGAAGTAGTTATTATCCTCGCTACTACACATCTTCATCCTATACTCGCAGAGATGCTGTCTCTGAATCAGGCTCCCTGTGGGACCAAGAGCAAAAGGTTGGTGTTGAGTTTTAAGCTTTGTCCGCCCCCCCAATGTTTTTGTGGCTGCCCAAAATTGAACTAGGCACCCATAAGACAAGGGATCCGATTGCATCAATTTTGGGAGGGCACGTCTGATATTATCTCTAACCCAATTTCCAATATCCAACCATATCCAACCCAATTTCTTCAATACATTTCGATCAACTCTCGTGGACTCGCCGAGAGAGAGAGACAGTTCGATCTCGTGGTCTTGTTCGTTCCAGAAAACCCACAAATCACTGAAATTCTGTTTATATAGCGACCATTTGAGTTGCTCCTTAAGCACGTATTCCTTGAAATCGGGACCGAAATATTCAGCGAGTGTATCTCCATCACCATGAGAATCACTTCCATCCATGGCCATCTTCAATTTTTGCAGAGAGAAAAAATGAAGTGAATTGCCCCTCTGTGAAAAAATAAAAATTCAAAACAAACATGTCCCAACTTTGTGATATCTTTCTTTTTTTTTTTTTTGGCCAACTTTGTGATATCTGATTGGTGTGATTTCTTGTAATTTGGAAACATTACCTAATATTCGATGTCTAAATAAAATGCACAGTTCAAATTGTTTTCTTTTTTTCATGAATCTCGGTTGGAGAATATAACAGGCCTTCTTCATCTTCAACTGGATAAGATTTATTTGGGGACGTAGCAACTACTCCTACATGTCATCCAGTTGATCAGAAGAAAAAAAAAATGGTGTGAAAATTATTTCCACTAAAAGACAAGAAAATGTGTGCAATTATCCAAAAAATGGTGTGAAAATCATTTCTCTAAAAAAATGGTAATTCTACCGACAAACCTCTCAAACACATTTCTCAAACATACCCACCTAATAAAGTAAGCTCCACAACATATTCTCTCAAATACATTTCTCAAACATACCACCTAATAAAGTAAGCTCCACAACATATTTTGTAGGTCTTAACATGCAAAAATAAGGTGATCGGACATTCGTAACAATATTACAACTTTACAATATTTTGTTAATCAATTGATTCGAATGATGCACTTGGTACTTTTTGATCAATTTGATTTTTTGCACGAATGATTCACACGTCTGGTGCTACAAAAAGGATGTCTCAATTTTTCCAAAATAAGGTATGAGACCGGTCCCACTAATGAGTGATGTGTTCGAGAAATATTTTCAAAATGATGTGTTCGTAGCAAAACTAAAAATAAAAAATAAAAAATAAAAAAGGAAAGAAAGAGGAAACACCAAGACGTACATGAACGCGTTTTTAGTTGTTTGACAATAAAGGTGACCGACTGACCGTTCCGTTCACCCGAAGATAATGACAAATTGGTAATAAAGTTAGCTCCATACCATTTTATGTAAGTCTTGACGTAGAAATCATGGTAATCGGATATTGGTAGCAATATTTACATATATATTTTTTTGTTAATAAATTCATTCAAATCATACATTTATTACTACCTAATTAATCTAATTTTTTGCACGAATAATTTACACATTTGGAGCTAAAAATGGAAGTCTCAAATTTATGTTATGAGACCACACGCTATTGAGTAAATCCAACCATGCCCTCTTATATTTGGACAGGGTAGATCCTGTCTAAATTTTATCCGGGTGCCCAAAGACTTCACTACCCTTGCCTCTCCCCAGGTCTCTCGTCAGTCGTCAGTTTACGTAAGAGCAGGCCATAGCAGAATTAATTGGGAAAAAAATCCATGTAAAAAACCCAAAAATATGAAAATCCTACCAAATTGGAAAGTTTTGAGAGAGAAATCCGAAGTTCTCTCCGGACTGTGTGAAATCCTAAGTCGCTAGAGACATCCACGACTCTAGATGCAGCCGCCGCTAGAGAGATATATTGTCGCTGGTGTGATCAATTGAGAGAGAAATCCAAGTGATATGTTACGAGAGAGAGAGAGAGAGAGAGAGAGGTGTGGGATTATGTTGATGTTTACAAGAAATAAAAGAAGAGAAGATTATATGGCGTGGCTCACGTCTATGGAACCCTTTGAAATTGCTTGCGCCCTTGGATTGTATTCCAATATGATTTCCCCAAGCGTAGGGTTTAGGCCGGCGGTAGCATGTTAACCGGTAAGTCCGGGTCGATTCCTCAGAGACCGAATACACTGAGCGTGATGGTTGATTCGCGAATGTTGGTTTTAGCCTTAAAGCGGCAAACTTGGCTTTGTGATTTGTTTGGTGGAATTCTCTTAACTTCGAGAACGACTCGGAATTTGAAAAGACTAATTAAAAGAAGGCAAGGTTTAGGGGTTTACAACACCCATCACTTAGGCCGATTCATTCTCCTCTAAAATAACTGGCTCGGGGACATCGTTAAACAACCCCGAACGGAAGATTTGGTAATTTAACTCGTTTGATAAAAAATGGTGTTTCTCAAAGAGTAGGATTCTTGTGCCATTTATACAAACATTTTGATTGTCATCGCCCTAAGCATCACACGTGCCAAGTGGTCAAGCCCTTGGCTACGTGTGATCGAAGAGATTAACAAATCCCAATTTTGATACATAAAATCAATCCGTACTCTTTGATTAACAAGCAATGTTTGCATTATAGCGAGGAGAGCGAATGAACCTAAGTCACGGGGTGCTAATCACCCCATGACTAAGCATATAACGACTACTCGATCATTACTAAGTAAACACATGACTATTTTTATAAAGGAAATAAAGAACATGACAAATGACTTTAAAAACTGATTTTTATAGGAGATCCTAAGTTAGCCTACAACTTTAAACCTTGAGAAAATTAACAACTAAGACTACTTACTTGATTTTTCAAAGGATATGACTAGAAAAGCTTGAACAAGATTTAACCGATAAAAACGTAAATAAACTTAATTTATATAGAGATCCAACATGTAGCTACAACATTAAACAACAAGAAATTAAAGGAAAATGAAGACTTACTTGAGAAAAACTAGAGAGAAAGAGCTTAAAACCTCTTCCATGGAGGAGAGAGGGGAGAGCCAATAAACTAGACTAAAAATTAAAGAGTAAGTCGTGAAAAGGAGAGAGGAGAGTGCATATATCCTCCTATTTCTTTCTCTACATAATATCCATAAAGCTCTCACAACAACCAAAAACTTGCCATTAATAGAATGTCCAAAAAGTAGCTAAAAAAAATGCTTTTCGGACTGATGTGGATCGATCCACTATGGGAGTGGATTGATGCAGAATGCTCTGGTGAACTTTTGGACGTGAGTGGATCGATCCACTATGAGACTGGATCGATCCACTATGCTCTGGTGAACTTTTGGAGTGGAGTGGATCGATCCACTCCTTCACTGGATCGATCCAAAAGGGCCTAATCATGTTTTTGACTTGAGTGGATCGATTCTCTTTCATTCTGGATCGATCCAAAAGGGACTGATGATGTTTTTGCCTTGAGTGGATCGATCCACTCCTTCACTGGATCGATCCACTATTGGTTTGATGATGCCTTTGGTCACTCCCTTGGCCTTTCGTATTTCCGGACTTCCTTCAAAACACTAAAACGAGTTGTGTGACCCTCGGGGAGGTGTTCCTTGGTCTTGTGCATGCTTGGTTACTCCCGGATTCCACCAGGAGTCTTAGAGAGTGTGCAAACGGCTTCCGGTGCATCGGCTAGAATTGTGACTTTTTGGCTTCCCGGGCCTTAGCCAAATCATCGTTTCTTGGCTCTCGAGGCCCGGAGTTGGCATGCCATGGGGCACGTGGCCCTCGGTAACTTGGAACGGTTCCCAATGCGCTCAAAACGCACTTATTTGCGTGTTTAACCTGTAACTTGACAAAAACACTACTACGCCCATATCAAACATATAAGGCACGAAATCGCGCGTGTGTGTGAGATAAATGAGTTAGATAAGTCCCGGATATTTACAATATTGGGGGCTTATCAGAAGTATTCAATGATCAACAGTCGTCAGTGCGTGTGTCATAATGTAAACATAACTTTATGTAAATGGTGTTTGGATAAAATAGAAACAAAATAAATTTTTTTTTTTGGTAAATTCCAAAACATCAAAACAATTTATTGGTGGTATATTCCAAACAAGTATTTAATTAGTTATATTGTTGACAAATATAATTGATTAAATTAGTTTTATATTTATTTAAATAGTTTAATGTATAATCTGATCGGGAAATGATAATGTCAAAACTATTTTTATTTATGCTAAAACTGTAGATCATAAAAGGTTTGTACCTTGCACATGGTACAAGGTTTTTAAGCACTATAATTTTGGCACAAACAAAAATGATTTTGGCACATACAAGAATGGTTTTGACATTAGCACCATCCAATTTGATCTGACCATGCACAAGGACAAATACATCATTTGTCATATTTTTACACCATTCACCCAATCTTATCCCCCCATTAAATTCATACAAACCAAGTACTTCTATTTAATTCGTTTTCATAAATTTTACATCACTGTGGGTCCATTTTCCATAAATAATCTCCATTCCACTAAGACAACTTATTTTTAAGACAACTTATTTCGAATTTTAAAACAGAACATTCTCTCACAATACATTAACCAATAAGTCAATAAGTCAAAAAAACAAAAATTAAAAAGCCTTAGTGGAACAGGATAGACTCAATACTCACCGGCATTCATCCAATCAGACCCTTACGTGTAACAACCACGTTATACTAGTTGTGTGAGAATAACGGTAACCGTTGACCCAAAGATAATGACAAGTGATTTGAATCTACAAGAACCATAAAAAATATGGGACCTCAAAAAATGTACACCTACTCTCCAATCCCTTTAAATGGATTGGTTGGAAATATCTCCCAAGTCATTTCGACTCCGATTTTTTTTTTTTTCCCAATCTCACTTTAGTGATTGAAACTGTCCATATTTTGAACTCCTTGAGAGCATCAAGCATGTTAAAAATCAAGTTGATCGATTATTGTTTGGTAAGATTTCTAAACACATTTATAATGCAAAAATAATAGAAATGTGTTTTGTTCCACTGTTGCAATCTTATTATTTGCAAAATAAATATATTTCAAAATCTTATCAAATAAATTTGAGTTTTGGTATACTAGATGTCGCAACTAGCTAAACAAAATAAATGGTCTCAATCATTGAAGTATGATTTTAAACAAAAAAAATTTATGCTGGAATTGTTCTCTTCAATCCATTTAAAAGTTAATTTGCTCTCTCCTAAGTTTTGTAACCTCCCAGACGCTAAGAAGTGAAGCCAGTCCATTTGTAGCTTTACTATGGCTATTCATGGGTTTGCCCGCTCGTAAGTTGAACCGAACACCTACTTATAAAAAAAAGTGTCATAATACCGCACTGGTTATATATTGAATGGAGTACAATAATAAATTCAATAATCTTTCTCCAAGTCAAACAAACCAACCCATCAATGATGTTCGGGATCATAAATTAATTGAAGGTGTCCTAAGCTTCACTTTCTGACAGTTGTATTATGTGATAGATTATTCAAATTCAACCATCAACCAACAATTATCTTTTGTTAACAAGATCCTTCACAATCACAATCAGTAAGTCAATAATTGGTATTTTATCAAGCTTGTTTCCCACTTTTCGCAAGTTCTTAAAGAGAAATTAGGGAACCCATAGAGATTAGTTAAGCTGCATTTCTTTTGGTTTAACTGTGCATTATATATATTTTTTGAATTATCAGTTTGTCTCGAAGAAAATAAAATCGAAAATGTAAAAAAAAAAATTATCAAAATTAAAAACTTTTTGAATAAAGACAAAAATAATTAAAAAATCTACATTCAAAAATCTATGAACATTCGATTATTTTTGTCTTCATAAAATAATTTTAAAAATAATTTTTTTACTTCTTAGATTTAGCTCTTTGGGAAAATCAATAATTTATATAGATATTAACGCAAAATTAACAAATGCGAATTTCTTTGAATAAATACAAGTTTACAACAAGTTAATCCAAACAGCTTATTAAGCCTAATTACGACCCAACAAAGCCCAAAGTGATGCGGCCTACTATTGGAGCTATCGCTTGGACCGAAAGTCAGTTCTTTAAGGTTAGTTAAATTGGATTTCGTTTTGGTTCTACAGATGTGCCCAAAGTGCTGCTGGGCCTACTGTAGGAGTAGACGTTTGAGCATTAATGGGCTTCGAACTTGTCATCAGTTTCTTGTACCACAACTGTCTCAGGTGTGTTGGAACCATTTGGTTGCTTTCCTAATGCTTGGTGGTGTGTGACTAGAATCAAAATCCTCCCATATAATTGCTTATGTGACCCTCATTTGACGTAAAATTGGACCCATCACGATTCTATTTGACGATCGGTCCTAATCATTCATTTTTGTAATGTCTGTAGATGCTGATAATGCATCAAAATTATAAGATCTAATAAAAAGTGTTGATACAAGGCATTAGATTTCTCTTAATAAAACCGTAAGACAAAGTTCATCCTAATCATTAGAATGCCATACTCAAAATAATAAAATAAGTAAAATAAAGCATCACTGATCCGGTGCAAATGTGTATTTCAATGGATCTAGTCTTTCGGATATTCTGGACCCATGACATCCCAAGAATCAAATTTCACACCATTTTAATGGAATGCAAGCAACAAAGGCACCCTTCCATAAAAAAATAAAAAGAAAAACGACAAAGCCTCCAAGCCAATGGAAAACCATCCAAAAACTCGACAAATTCATTTCATTTGTTTGAAAAATTGTAAAAGAAAGATATAAATCAATACCTTACACAGGAAAAAATTTAGGAGCTTAAAGAGGGACCGTGTTGCGCAGACGTGGTACCTTGAGGTCAATCAAAACACGCCACGTGGTACCGAATCTGCCCATGTGACATGCGCCACGCGGTATCGAAGGAAGGCCCCCACGTACAGCGTGTTTTAGAAATCTTGTACGAAATAATATTACCCGATTATCGTTATTTTTCTCAATTGTCTCGTTTTTTTTATCAGAGGCAAACAAGGTGATATAAAATTACAAGTGTTATCAAATAACTATTTTTGGGAATATAGGAAGACAATTAATTAAATTAAGGCCTAATGAACTGGAAACTGGTACCCGTATCCAGGCTTCCTTTGAGAGTCTAGCGAGATGCCAAAACCATGAAAACAGTATAATTGCTGAATTCAGACCTATGAATTTTCTCTGAAGGCAACGGAGCCACTCAACAAGAGCTTCCTTGTCCTCGATTGCATCGGCTTGCTTCTCTATACTCATGGCTCATTTTCGCCATCTAGAACCACAACAAAAAGGTAACTGCAATCGCAAATTAGATAGCTCATAAAATTACAAACTTGGAGTACGTAGCAATAACAGAAGGTGAAATTTTGTGTTACTTGAAATATAGGCTTGCTCAGAGAAGCTAACTCGATCTCTGCACAAAGGGAATCCAAAATTTTGAGAAAGGATCTTCCCATGTTATTCTGATGTAACGTAAATAATCTGAGCCATTAGCGATTGGAAATTTTGTTCATATATAAAATCAAGTTATTCACTTATTGATAAAGGCATGGTTGAATCCTACTTGTTTAAAGTAATGGACAATCAATAGATAAGAAAGTCTTCTTCCTTGGATATTCTTTCGCCGGACTGGTAGACTTTGAGTCTAAGCTTTATATAGAAGATATTCGATTGGAAGAGAAGCTCTGCACAAGGAGAGAAAGCAGTTTCAACTAGAAAGAATCTTAGCAGAATTGAATTCGTGGAATTCTGATTTTTGCAAAATCAAGGGGTTTTGCGATTTGAAATTCATTCGTATATAAAATCAAGAGGTGTTTGGTCAAGTGATTATAAAAATGCATGGAATAAGTGTTTACCCATGAGGTCACAAGTTGTTCCATTTCTACATAGCCAAACATTCAAAACCTTGGGGCCACTGGATATTTGTCCGGTGATTAATTCCAGGGCCCTGAAATTAGTCGAGGAGTTGGCTCGGACATATAGTCGTAAGAAAACAAAAACAAATTTATTTTTGCAAATGATTGACATCTATATATCTTTTCTTACCAACTGAAAGGGTTAGATGGCAAGGTGAGTCTACTCTCGTTTACCAATTGAAAGTCGGTTATATTTTGAGATCCAAATGCAATTTTTCGTGGCGAAATTTATGAGTATGAGATCTGAACGTTGTTACTATAAATCTTACTACTATATCTTTTTGGTTAGTTAAGAGTTGAGCTAATGCTTGTTGTCAATACACTACAAAAAAATTGAGTTTTAATGACAACAACGTGTCACTAAAAGTGTGTTTCTAAAAGTATTCAGTGACGGTTTTTTGTACTAAGCTGTCACTAATTACAGGATTAGTGACAACTGACTAAAAAGTTGTCACTGAATACTTTTATAAACACACTTTTAGTGACAACCTAGTGACAAAATTGTTGTCACTAAAGATCAATTTTTTTTGTAGTGATATACGTGTGTACTATAATTATTAGCCCAAAGAGTGAGAAAGTTGTAAAATATAAGACAGTAAATTATTTCATCTATAAAAGGTTTGAGGCAAAAAAATATTTTTTCTATAAACTTAGCGCTATTTTTGTAGAGGTAATTAAATGTTCATTCCTTTTTTGGATACCACATAAATTTTTCATCCCGCCAATTTTACGGGGTTATGTTTTCATCCTCTTTTAATGTGATTTACCATTCTTACCCTTTTTCGATATATCCAATCAAAAAAATTCAGTTACCTTTTTTTAGGGATAAAAAAAAAAAAAAAAGTTACCAAAAATCAAGGAAAATGATTGTCTTGCCTAAAATCATGGAATTTTTGAAATGGTTGGTGATTGTTTTGCCTAAAATCATGGAACTTTGAAATCAAGGAATTTTTGAAATGGAAGATGATCGTGTTGCCTAAAATCATGGAATCTTTGAAATGGTGGAGATTCAAAATTGAATGGGATGATATTGTTTCTAAATATTAGTCCTGCGAGTACCGAAATTTAAGGGATTTTTTGAAAAAGTGGTGGGAATGAAAAGTGGTGGATAAAAAAACAACAACAAAAGTTCTCATGGTAAATTGTAAGTAGTCATGGTAAATTAGTCATTACGATAAAAAATTAATGAATGAAGAATAGAAAATATGGTAAAAATCAGAACTTGTACAATGAACATGGTAAAACGAAATGACTTGCAAAATTGAATTATGTAAAATACATCTCCAAAACATATATCAATGTTTATGGTAAATTTATTCAACTTGTTACAATTGTTTAACAACTCCGATCATGGTAAAAAAATTGTTACATTATCATGGTAAATTAATGCTTGTTACATTGAATCATCATAAAATACTTGTTCACAACCTATTTTAATGATTACATACGTGTTTACAACCTATTTTAATTATTACCATAAAAGTAACAAAAAATGGTAAATTTGCACGGCAAGGGAGACGTTTATGAAGCAGGGCGCCGATGTCAGTTTGGGATTGTTATGGTGAAGATTTGGTAGGGCGATTTGGTAAAAATTTGGGATAACGATTTGGGACGCCGATTGATGAAGATTTCAGACCATGATTTGGGACGGCGATGACAGAAGACACCTTTTTCAGTCCCTAAAAAAAAAAAAAAAACAAAACAAAAAACAAAACAAAAAATTCAGTCCCATAAACACTTCGTGCCAATTTACAACCATTGTCGGCCATTTTCACTCGCAAAACAAATAAAAGACAAAACACTTCAATAGCCAACCTAAGTGATAAAATTCCAGATCATCAAAACATAATATTGAAAATTCGGGCAAAAACATAATTAGAAAACTCAAAGCTAATTTGATGTAAACAATGTTGAGAAATTCCAAAAAGAAATTATACGTGCTATGAAACCAACAGAGGACTAGATAAATAGAAAGAACATACTTGCGGCGAATTATCTTCTCCTTGTGATTAGTACTTCTCTTGGACAAGGTAATCGACATTTTATGGTAAAAATAAAAGACGATAAAAAATCATGGTAAATAAGGTGATGCAGATTGGGTCGCATGCCGCTACTTGGAAAAGCTTGATAGAAAAGTGGGAAAAACGACCAGCGGTGGATTGATCCACGGGTCTTATGGTTGAAACGAAACGGCCCATTGGTCTATAGACCCATGGGCACCGGTGGTTTTTGACCTAGGTTTTTGGGGGTAGCTATCTTTTTTATTCTAGTTTCCATATTTGAGCCTAACTCAAATATTTCTGCTTTTGGTAATTTTCGTGATTTTCTTTATTTTATGTTAAGTCGGCAATTGTTGCCTTTTCCTGATTATTCCTAGGGTTTCCATAGCCTATATATTGATATAGTAAGCTCTCGGGCTAGTCAGTTGTTTTATTGAATAATAAAATTTGAGTTTTAGAGAGAGTTTCTCTAAATTCTTGTTCGTGATCGTTCTTGTTCATCTTTTCTATACGCTTGCCTACACATAAGGTAATAATTACTGAATTAATATCTTGAATCATGGTAAAAAAATGCCAAAAATCATGGTAAATAAGGAAGTCTTACTTAATATTCGTGGTAAAAATTATAGGATACAATAGCCGCTGCGCGAGCCCAAATAGATAAGGAGTATGTACAAGGAGGTACATACTCTTAAGAAGTAATCATTTGAACTTTACTACTTTATGTAAAAGTTGAGTTCCGTGCACAGAGAGAGAGAGAGAGAGAGAGAGAGAGAGAGATGGGTTTGTCCTGGAGATGGCTTGATTATTGGTTTTCATCGGTATTGTTGTATGAAAGTCATCAGAACGCAGAATTATGCCATGAAAGCACCACATCTCTAATGGTTTCTTGACGAAAGGAGTGCAATTGGTTAACATGGATAGATTAAGGGGTGCAATTTTCTTTTTTTAAGTTAAGGTGGTGTTACTTATACAAGCCAATAGAGGAGGAGGTGTCCGTGTGATTTCGCCTCTAAAATGCTTATGATACAGCATTTTAGAATGAAATATATATAGGATATTTCATGTTAGGCTAATGTTAATTTTTTTACAGGAAAATGCTATAATGCACACTCCCATTAGGGTGTGTACGGTACATATCCACTTGAACAAACTTGAATTCATAATATTTTGTTTAGCTCATAAACTTAACCGCCGTATCATAACAACATACAAAGCAAAATGTATTACTTGAATATATTTCACCTTGCTTGAAATATTAAGTGCACTTAAATTAATGTAGGCTACAGTAGAAAATACTCCTGAATTTTATGTGTACATGTTACCACCCACTTCTTCCACCGCCAGTGGCGGACCCAGGAATCCAACCCAATGGGGGTACCTGATTAATTATAATCGTGCAATTTTTTTTAGTCAACGATCTTGCTAAATTAAGACATTTATTATGGATTATAAGGTTTACAATGCATATTTTTTTTTTAAAAAAAAAAAAGAACAAAAGATGAGCACGGAATTAGTTCTACATTTTTATTTTTGAGATATATGTAAAAGTGTATGCTAAATATAGCGTTATATTACATAATTGTGCTAAATATATAATTTTTTTTTTTTTTAGTTTTGACTTTTGAGCAGGGGTCAGTGGGGGCACGTGACCCCCCTTGGGTCTTTCCTTTTAGTTTCTTGGACACTATTCCAGACTTTTCGTGTTGTTGATGCGTTCAAGAGTCAAGCCTGTTTGAAGGAAGGTATATGCACTCTTGCAATATTTGATCATATCATGCATTACTGTGTTTGCTTACATTCCTCGGAAATTTTGATTTTTTTGTTTAAGGCATGCAGAGGCCTGTGCTGAAGTGGATAGAAAAGAGTGAAATTTTTCCCAAGGCATAACAAAGAAGTTTTATCATAGTGTTTCTCGTTTGTTGCATCTCATGTTGGAAAGGGTGCGTATTTATTTATTTATTTATTTTGATAATTTGGATGCGTACTTTGAAGGTATAAATGTGTACTTTCCTCCCATTTGGAGTACAATTGTTGCTTTAGCCCTCTTTAGGGAGAAAAATACATTTCGTTTACATACTCGTGTTTGGATGAATTAAATGAGTATCTTTTACTCTTTTAATCATCTTTATAGCAATCTAAAGCAGATACACATTAGGAGTAGCGCCGATCAAATAAAAAAATACACACCAGGAGCATATATTGACTCTAGATAGTCTAAGAATCCCATCATCACTTTTCATATTATTTATTCATGCCGATTGCTTTCAGTTCTACCTGTTCTTATGAATCTAGAGCCGTGTAGAGCAGAGAATGAGGTGTTGGCCTCGTTGTGGCCATGGGAACAATGAGGGACTTGGGGAGCTACATCAAAGATGCAAAGTTATTTTGAACTTCGGGTTAGTTTCTATATGTAAACCTTTTAATCTATACCCATTTGGTAGATTATGCCATGATTTTCTTCCAACCAATTCCCTTGTGTGTGTATACGTCGACAAAATATCAGTATGATGGCTTATTGATAGACGCATGAACACATTGAAAATTGCTATGCGAAATGAACGGGTTGCCTACCCTGCATTAACCTCTTTTCGGAAAAAAACCAAAGTTCTATATCCCCTTCCATATGAGCTCTAACCCTTGCTATCAATTTTGGATCAGATGAAGACGAGGCATGATGCACTGCAAAGGTAATAATAGGAGTGGGAAAAAAAATAAAGAGCATAAATTCCTCACGGTTCATGACTCTATGTGTAAACAAGAGAAAACAACATAAAGTTCAAATCCTTAGAACAGTAGTACCATGAGATGCTTACAAAACACAGACAACATAGATAGATTCAAGCTGGTAACTGGCTACTTTGGCTCAAGGAATACCACAATCAATGTGTTACCCAGCGATATAGAAGTGTTTACACAAGCATCCAAGTCCTCGTCGCAAGCTATCAAAATCAACTCAGCTAACTCATCTTTATAATGAACATGATAAGTTCCAGCCTCTAGATTCAGCCTTTCAGTCACTTTTTGCGGCAACTCTACTAATCTATAAGGTGAAGACAGCTTAAACGTTATTGTAGAAGATGCATATTTTGCCGTGATGGTCACCATATGAACACTAGTTGTGGATTGCTCAAAAGAATGATCAGAATCAGAAGACGGATTAGAATTAGAAGACGAATCAGAATTCAGATCATATTCTGCATTGATGGTCCCCATATTTGCATCTTGGAACCCTGGCCTTGTAATAGCAACACTAGCTGAGGATTGCCCAGAAGACGGAATAGAACTAATGGAAAAATCTCTAGTAGCTTGGATCCTTCGAATGAATTGAAATCTCTGATTGTTCTGAAAATGGATAACTTCAACGGACATTTCTTCCCCCAGGCTTTGGCCAGAAGCAAGTCTAAAAGTTGTGAATTTTTCCCCTATCATTCCCAATATGTAGCTCAATGTGGTCAGAATATTCTCATTGTCTTTGCTTTTGGCAGACAAAAAGAACTCGAGTACATAAATGTAATCTTCAGTGTGTTCACACTGCAAGCATACTGTGAACCAACCACTCAATTTGCACGACCGTGCATAGGGGACCAAGGGGTACTCATCTAAGCTGAGTTTGCTTATGTCTGAGCAGTATACCATGTTAGGAGATGAAAGTGCCCTCCCGGCAACCAGTCCATTTCTCATGTGACTCCATTTACTGGCTTTTAAGAACTCCCCATGGTGGAAATCTCTGCGTAAACAAAATTCTACACCCGTAGACCCGAGTTTGCATCGCCGTAAACCGTTGCAATCACTACAAGGGACCCATGTCATAGCCAAGGGTAGCTCATGAATTCGGCACACGGACCTCAACACCGTCTTGAGTTCCTGGAGAGCATGTGTACGTCCTTTTACCCTTTTTCCTTTTTTCCTGGACTGTTTAAAAAGTATTTTCAGTCAGGATACTTCTGTGAACCTATCACTCACAGTTATTATACTAGGAAAAAAAAAATTAAGATTCAATATTGCATTAGGGCTTGCCACTCCATCTTCACAGGCTTCAAATATATTAATAGGTCGCATACAGGCTTGATTTCCAACAAGGCATCGCAGACCAAACTCCTGCAGGAGAATGGAAATATGAACTCAGTCTTGAAAATACTGAAATACAGTATATGAAAAAAGATGCCCAATACATACAAGTACGGTCAGAACAAAGTAGAGAAAATGTACTTCCACAAATGGGACAAGGGTTTGTGCAACATTCGCCTCACATAAGTCCTAGCCCATAAGTAAATGATCTCGGAAATTTTGTAAGCAGCATCCAAACATATTAATATTTCCTTCAAAGTCACACAATCTTCCGACAAAAAAAGGTTTAGTACGCTAACCGAAATTCATGGGAGACTCTTAGATCAACGGCGACGGGAGTTGCAGTACCGACAGCGACGGGAAGTTGCAGTATTGATAGACGCGTAAATGTTAACATTAGTGCCCCTTAATTTATTGTTGCTAAGTCGATTTTTGTATTGTTACTTCGAGTTTAATGCATTGTTTTCATTACAGGTATTTTGGAGGCTTTGATATAAAGAGCACATAATTGAATTTTACTTGTCCAAATAAAGCCCGTGAACAATTAATTCTAGCGACAGGTCCAAGCTTGTAATGTACTATCAATTATGAAGCAGCCAATCAAATCCCTCCTGATGGATATTGGAAGGATTTTACTCCTTACTGTTCACGTGGTTTAGAAATGGTGGGCCCAAAACCAACTATGTAGTTGGTTATTTGGATTATTGGACCGAAGGACAGGTCGGGCTTTGTAAGGCCATTCTCGGAGGGAGTAATCGAAAAGGGTTTGTTCGGGAGCCTATAAAGGAGGGATTGTTCTCACGCATGAGGGGACTTTTGGTGGCCGACTACGGAACAGATTCAGAAACAAGGGCCGGCTGCTGCTGGCTTTGGCAGTTCTTCCATGTCCGGCTAAACACTCATCTAGGGGGAAGATGAAGCCCCGCTCCAAGTAATTTGCTCATGTGTAGGGTTTGGTTTTATTTATTCGAATCGATTGCATAACTAGAACTCTTTCTTTTTCAATTGTACGTAAGGATTTTACTACTTTCAATCTGTTTCGTATTCATATCCGCGGTTTTTGAATACAAGTTATGCAATTGTTTTCAATGTTGTGCTTGGAGTTCTGAGATAGGCTATGCTCGTGAGACGGATCGTGCCGTTGGGTGGCGTGACACCATACCAGTGAGACGGTCCGTGCCGTGGGATAGTTTATGCCTTTTAACAATCACAAATATTTTCTTGACAATTGTGATTCGAATAGTAGCCCTAACCTATGCATAGTTTTGTTACGTGGTCAGGGTGGATTCGGAACCCTAGATCTTCTCTCCATCGATCAAAACCATCAAACCAATCTCTTTTAATTAATCTGAAAATTAATCGAATCTATTGTAACTCAGCCAATCTGTCTCCGTGGATCGACACTCGGACTTAGCCACTATTCTTCTGAGTAGTAGTTAATTCTAAGTTTTTACAAGTATATTTTTTACTCGGCACGACACGGTCAAATTTTGGCGCCGTTGCCGGGGACAGTTGCACGGTTGCATAGGTTCGATTAATTTTTATTTTAATTCGTAGTTTAGGATTTCTTTTGTTTCCTTTATTTTTCTTTCCTTTTCTTTCTGTTTTGTTTTAGTTTTTCTGGTGCAGGCCTGTTGACTTTACCAAGGAACGAAATTAACGGTGACAATTGCCTTGTGTTGGAGGAAGTTCTATTTGTTACCAATTGGCAAAGCACTGTAAGGTTTTTTTTTTTTTTTTTCTCTTCCTTGCTAAATTGAGAAACTTGAACTAGGTTTTTTTTTATTTAATTTTTTTTTTCTTGTTTCTTTCTCTTTTAAAAAAAAAAACAAAAAAAAAATGGATTATTTTGCAAGTTGCTATGGGGGTATGGAAATCAATTTGATAGTTCAGTGTCAACTTTACCCAATTATTGGCAACCAACTATACCGAATTACACACTTCCAAAATATCCTGGTATAGGTTGGCAAAATCCTTACTTGCATGTTGAAAAACTTGAGGAGATTTGTGCTAATGATGAAGCGACTCTGGTTAGGTTATTTCCATTGTCTCTTGAGGACGTTGCTAAGACTTGGTTTTATTCTTTGAGCCATGGATCGATTCGTACATGGGGTGAGATGCATACACAATTTATCAAAAAGTTCTATCCCGTGTATGAGACTCATATGCTTTTACAAGAAATCTCAAATTTTTATCAATTAGAAGATGAGTCTTTTTCTCAATGTTGGTGGCGGTTTAAATGCACACTATTTAATTGGTCACAACAAACCTGTGAACTTGGACACGTTCTTGGCATTTTTTATAGAAGTTTAAATCTTGAGACTCGTCAAGCTATAAATATGAGATGCAATGGTGAAATTTTTGACATGGATGCAGATGAGATTTGGGATTATTTTAGTCAATTTGCTAGGGATTCTCTCTCCTGCAATCAAGTTGAAAATTTTGAGGTGATTAATTCTTATGAATTGGACAATGAAAAAACAGAGCCACTTGTCGCTAGTGAAATAGTTGATCCAAGTGATGAGCTTGAAGTGCAATTTTCTCCTCAAGAATATTCTAGCACACTTGATATGGCTTTTTGTGATGAGACTCCTGAAAAGCCGTTGCCAATAATTGAGCAAAGTCCAGTTGATCTTGACAACCAAATAACTCTGACCATAGATGATATCGATCCTCCTAATGAGTCTCCACCGATACACATTTTTATTAAAATCGAACCAGTTGATTTTCTTGGTGTTGACAATTTTTATCTTGTTTTTCTTCCACATTTAGTAAATCTCGTCAACAATTTGAAAATTAATTTGGTTCGAATTATGCACTTGGTGGAGCTTAAATTTCTAATGCAACTACGGCCATTGCGGTACTCGAAGTATCTAATTTTGTGGCATGGTCGAGTTCAATTCTTGCTAGAGAGCTCGAAAGGGGGTGAGATGTTCATGGTAGTAACACTTCGTGGCATGGTGGAAGTTCGAAATCCACGTGAGCGTGATACAATTTAGGTAGTCTTTTTTTTATTTTTATTGGTTTTTTTTTCTTTTGGTAGTTATAGTATCTTAGTTTTTATTTTATTTTATTTTATTTTTTATTATTTTAGTTTAGATAGTGTCCATCTTGAGTCTTTTTATTTTTCTAATTCGGTAGTTTTTTTAGTTTTTTTTTTCTTTTCTGTTATATTTTTGTGTTGCCGACTAACACTTGCAGGTTTGCCTTGTTCAAGTTGGGGGGTCTCAATTCCCCATCGCCTTCTAACTTGTGTAGTTCGCCATTGAGGTAATATCTCTCCTTTCTTTCATCCACTTGTCCTATCTTTTCGTGCATGACTTACAATGAGGACATTGCAAGATTTAAGTTGGGGGGAGGGATTACCTTATCATTTGTTTATATTTAGAGTCTTGAAAATCCAAAAAATTTAAAAAAAAAATTTAAAAAAAGAAAGAGGTGAACCAAGGAAGTTGGATGCTTGAATGTATTTTTTCTTGATTGATGGCTGCTGATTAGTGCTGTGATGTTTGTTATGTGAGTTGATGTCTTGATACGAGTTCATAGATTGATTTAAGCTTGTGAATGAGATGTTGATAGAAAGCACTTAGTTAGCTCATATCACCTATAGTCGGATAGTATTTGATCACTTGAATTTCTGCTTTTGCGCACGCACTATCCCACTTGATCATTCACTGGCCTCGAATTTGGTTCACATGTCATTGATAGTTTGGTATGCGTTGATTTACCCACGGATTAATTGGAATCCCTTCCCTATTGAAAAGAGAAACAATGTGTGCTAAATTGATATTGTTTATCCGGGCGTTCATTGAGTATTCGGGCAATCGGGGTATGCTCCCACCGTATTGTTCGCATTACAAGATGGATAGATCTTGTGAAGGCATTGGTTGAATGTGGTTAGTTTGGGTCTCTCCCTAAAGCCTTTTTGACTCGAGCAATTAAGTCCGAGGGGTCTCTTTAAACTTGGTACTCTAAGGTCATTTGGCCTGGGGATGGCCGACCTAAAGCTCGCTAAAAGGGTCAACTAGAAAGCCTGAGAGAACCGGACATTGCACGACCGCATGAGAACAAAAAGAAAAAAAGAAGTACAAAAAAGAAGGACAAAAAAAGAGTAGAGAAATTGGTTGAATAAAGGGAGGGGGAGGATTTAGAGACACACCGGGCTATCGATGTTGTGTGAACTGTTTTCGAGGTTGGTGAATTTCTATGTGTGGTTTTCACTTTCACGCATGTCATTTGAGAAAATTCTCTATCCGGTCGTAGGTGAGAAGGCTAATTTTTGTGGTAGATTGAATACGAGGATTCACTTGTTTAAATCTTTCTATGAATGAAGCATCTTGTCTTTGACGTGCATGGCATTCATTGTAGCACTTTGAGAGGTTGTCGGTCAGGTTTGAGCTGCATTTGAGTGTCCAATTCCTTGTGTGTTTTGTGGGTGATCACTGCTAAAAACCCTCAAGAGATGTCACTCGTCCTACCGGGGCTGTCTGGGGGTTTAAGGACCCTATCTTTTGCATTTCAGTTGCTTTATTTTTGCTTTGCTAGGGACTAGCAAAATGTAAGTTGGGGGGTGTGATAGACGCGTAAATGTTAACATTAGTGCCCCTTAATTTATTGTTGCTAAGTCGATTTTTGTATTGTTACTTCGAGTTTAATGCATTGTTTTCATTACAGGTATTTTGGAGGCTTTGATATAAAGAGCACATAATTGAATTTTACTTATCCAAATAAAGCCCGTGAACAATTAATTCTAGCGACAGGTCCAAGCTTGTAATGTACTATCAATTATGAAGCAGCCAATCAAATCCCTCCTGATGGATATTGGAAGGATTTTACTCCTTACTGTTCACGTGGTTTAGAAATGGTGGGCCCAAAACCAACTATGTAATTGGTTATTTGGATTATTGGACCGAAGGACAGGTCGGGCATTGTAAGGCCATTCTCGGAGGGAGTAATCGAAAAGGGTTTGTTCGGGAGCCTATAAAGGAGGGATTGTTCTCACGCATGAGGGGACTTTTGGTGGCCGACTACGGAACAGATTCAGAAACAAGGGCCGGCTGCTGCTGGCTTTGGCAGTTCTTCCATGTCCGGCTAAACACTCATCTAGGGGGAAGATGAAGCCCCGCTCCAAGTAATTTGCTCATGTGTAGGGTTTGGTTTTATTTATTCGAATCGATTGCATAACTAGAACTCTTTCTCGACGGCGAAGGGACGGGATGGGATTTTTGATCTACGACCATGGAGCTCTGGATCTGCAGGACCAAGATCGACGGCAGTGAGAGCTTCGACGGCGATGAGAGCTTCGACGGACTTCGACGGCAGTGAGAGCTTTGACGGCGAGGGAGCTAGACGGTGAACAGTGCTTCGGTGGCTGTGATATATACAGGTGTATATATATATATGTGTGTGTGTCTGTGTGTATATTATGTTATTTTAAAAAAACGAAAAACAATATTTTAATAAAGGTAAGGTAAAATGGATAGATTGTTGGAGTGTCGATGGTGACAGGGTAGCTACATGCACTGTACACTAGGTATTTTGGCCAAATTTTTGGCTTAGCTGCTGCTGTTGCTCTTATAAGGGGTTTGGAACTTTTGGACAACTTCTCCTCCAGCCAGGGGCAGACATAGCAAGGTGCGGGGGTACTCGGCCTTTACATCACTCTAAATATTCTCACATATTGTACTTGTTTTTTAGGGTAATTTAGGAAAAAAAATTAGAATTGGCCCCTGCAATTCACATGAGTGAAAAAAATTCTTTAAAAGTCCTATATACGAGTTGGAAAATGTTCCTAAAATTTGAAGTTATCAATTATTTTGTAGTTGCATGTGTGTAAAAATTACTACATGGCAACTATGTACGGACATACTTGCCAAAAAGGGAAGGAAAAAAAAACTATGTAAAGTACACACAATTTAGGCTCTTCTCGTGACATAGCGGTCAAAGTATACTATTACTGGTAATAGTGTAAATCTCATCCAAACCATCAATTATAGAGATCAACGGTCCATATTACTCACTACGCCCTATAGTGAGCAGCTCACTCACGGCCCGCATTCCTGATCAGTTTGCCCGCACATCAAGTAATTCTCGGATCCTAGGAAATCTTGTATGAATTAATATTACACGATTATCATTATTTTCCCATTGGCCTCCTTTGTCTTATCAAAGGCAAACAAGGTTGATAGTATAAAATTACAAATGGTATCAGATAACTATTTTTTGGAATATAGGAAGACAATTAATTAAACTAAGGCCTTATGAACTGGAAACTAAACTGTTACCCGCATCAAGACTGACTTTGAGTCTGGCAAGATGCCAAAACCATGGAAACAGTATTTAATTATTGTTAATAAGGTTTGCCTTAAATAGGAACCACTCGTATCTATATACATATATACTCCTATAACAATGCATTAAATAGCCGCTCTCTCTATCTCAAGTCTTCACAGCCCCACCATTGCAGCCCCTCCTTCCCCTCCCCCTCCATGGGTTGCACACCCTTTGGGCGGTGGGAGGGGAGGGACAATCCCCTTTCTAGATCTGGTTTCCTTTTCCCCTTCTGCACCATATCCGCCTTCCGTTCGCCAATTGTTGGAACTTGGCGTTCCGCAGCCCTGTTGGGCGTTACGATTCGTCTGCTCCTCCTTTGCAACCTTACGGGTTCCGGCGGTTTCTTAGGCTCCGGTAGAGGCGCGTGACCGGTTGGAGGTTTGGTTAGAGATGGGCTGCTCAGCGACGAAGGGGAGTGTATCTTTTTTCTCGTTTCTTTTGTGTTTTGTCCGGCTTTAGGCCGGTTATGTCCAGCTTTAGGCCGGTTTTTGTCCGGATTTTGTCCGGTGTGCATGTTCCGTTGGTTTGGTCATACGCTTTCTCGTTGTATTTCTGTGACCTGTTGTCGTTGGAGTGTCCGATCTGTGGACTCCCAATCTTTCCCCATGGGAATCTTTGATGAATACTATCTCTCAACTTTTGACCAAAAAAAAAAACAATGCATTAATAAATTCCTATAAATTCTCTTCCACCGCTTGGTAATCAATTGGGGATCAAATTAGCAAAAACCATTTGGAGATGTAAAATAGTTATGGGTCAATTGTGAAACCGTGTATAATGATTTTGGGTTTACATAAGAGGAAATCAGTAGAGAGGAGGGAGTGGGTGACAGCGGCTTTTCATATTCATATGCGTGATGCAAAAATAGACTATACTAAAAATAACCTTGTGTTCATTATCTATTTAATATGAGTGAGGGTACAATAGTGACAGAATACCTCGGCATGAACCTTCTGAATTAGGAACCACACTCCTAGATTTCGGTCTCTTGCCATTAACGCCCTTTTCATTTTTCTTCTCAACCAAACTGAGACTATGCAATGCTTAGCTCAAAACCAGAAGGTCTTTGGTTGCCTATCCTGTATTAACCTCTTTGTGGTTGAAAAAAACACATTTTTTCCCCTTCCAAATGAGCTCTAACCATTGATATCAATTTGTGATCAGATGAAGACCGGACATGATGCACAACAAAGGTAATAATAGGAGTGGGGAAAAAAAATAGAGAGCATAAATTCCTCACAATTCACAACTAGTTGTATAATATAAAGAAAAAATAACATCAAGTGCAGATCTTCGAACAGCAATACCGTGAGATGCTTACAAAACACAGACAACATAGATATACTTAATTAGTAGGATTCAAGCTGGTAACCACAATCGATGTGTTGCCTAGAAATCTAGAAGTATTTATCCAATCTTGCAAGTCCTCGTCGCAAGCTATCAAAATCAACTTACCTAACTCATCTTCATATTGAACATGATAAGTTCCAGCCTGTAGATTCAGCCATTCAGTCACTTTTTGCTGCAACTCTACTAATCTACAAGGCAAAGATAGCTTAAATATTGTTGTAGAAGATGCATATTTTGCCTTAATGGTCACCATAGGAACACTAGTTGTGGATTGCTCAAAAGATTGATCAGCATCAGAAGACGGATTAGAATCAGAAGACGAATCAGAATTCAGATCATATTCTGCATTGATGGTCCCCATACTTGGATCTTGGAACCCTGGCCTTGTGTTAGCAACACTAGCTGAAGATTGCACAGAAGACGAAATAGAACTCATAGAAAAATCTTTTGTAGCTTGGATACAATGAATTTTCTGATTTTCTTGAAACTGGATAACTTCAACACGTATTAATTCCCCCAGTTCTTTGCCAGAAGCAAACCTAAAAGTTGTGAATTTTTCCTCGATCGTTCCCAATATCAAGCTCAATGTGGTCTTCTCATCGTCTTTGTCTTTGCTTCTGTCGGACAAAAAGAACTCGAGTACATAGATGAAATTTCTAGTGTGTTTACACAGCAAGTATATTGTGAACCACCCACTCAAATTGCACTGCCGCGCATAGTGGACCAAGGGGTACTCATCTAAGCTGAGTTGGGTTATGTCTGGGCAGTATAACATGTTAGGAGATGAACGTACCCTCCCGGCAACCAATCCCTTTCTTAAGTGCCTGCATTTACTGACTTCTAAGAACGCAGCAAGGAAGGAATCTCCAGGTATACAAAATTCTACACCCGCCGAATAGACTTTGCATCGCCGTAAACCGTTGCAATCACTACAAGGGACCCATGTCATAGCCAAGGGTAGCTTATGACTTTCGGACACCGACCTCAACGCCGTCTTGAGTTCCTTGAAGGCTTGTGTAAGTCCTTTTATCCTTTTTTCCTTTTTCGTGGGCTGTTATCAAAGTATTTTCAGTTAGGATACTTGTGTGAACCTATCACTCACAGTAATTAGACAAGGAAAAAGATTCAGATTTAACATTGCATCAGGGTTTGCCACTCACTTCCACTTCACAGGCTTGATGTCCATCAAAACATTGCAGACCGTGCTCCTGCAGGGGAATGGAAATACGAAACTCAATCTTGAAAATACTGAAAAGAAGTATCTAAAAAAAGATGCCCAATACATGCAAGAACGGTCAGAGCAAAGTATAGAAAATGTACGTCCACAAATGTGACAAGGGTTTGTGCAACGTTCGCCTCACAGAAGTCCTAGCCCATGAGTAAATGATCTTGGAAGTTTCGTAAGTCAGCATTCAAACATATTAATATTTCCTTCGAAGGAACACAACCTTCCGACAAAAAAGAGTTTAGTACGTTAACCGAAATTAGGTCAGTTACATGTTGTTTAGCAGTACAATAGTTCAGACTTTCTTCTTGAGAAATCAACTACAAATGGTTTTTCACACGGATGAGAATGAATGACTTAAGTCAACAAGAACTTGGCACAGGAGTCCCAAAATGATAGTTAACTCCTAATTCCACTTAGGATACTTCAACAACAACATAATCAACAACATATATATATATATATATAAGTAACTATCTAATCCGGGAATCCCGGATCCGGGACTCCACCTTCCCGATATTTTTTTGAAAATCCGAACCGTCCAATGTGTTCAAAAGGTGTTTTCAAGGTCCACACGGGAAATCTTCAAAAAAAATTACCGGGAAGGGCTTGATCCAAGCAGTTTTTCGCAAAAATTGTAAATTACACATTGGACGGCTCAGATTTCCCAAAAACAATTTTTAAAAGCATCAAAACACCGAAAAACCTCCCATCCGGGATCCTTGATTGGATCCGTGGCGTATATATATATATATGTAGGCAGCCTTCCTGTGGCCAAGGGAGCAAAAGCCCCTCAAGGTTAAATGTATCTTTCATTTCGAGAGAATTTTTCCCATTTGCAGGGATGTCTTCATATCAGGACAACTAAGGATCTGACTATAGCATCTTGTTTCAATCCGTAAAATTCCCCATTGATTGTCATTTGCATTGCAGTTCTCTATTTGGCGAACTACTTCGTTGTGAAAGGGAAAACTTAGATTAACGAGTGGGATTGTTGCCAAATCATTGACATCAAAATGTCGTGTTCCCAACCTTCTGTGACTCTGCAAAGCACCTCATGTATAAGAGGAGTTATCATCATGGATACCATTTTTTCTTGTGCCCACTGAAAGACATGGAAATTTCAAAAAAGAAACATAAAAGGATGACGAAAGTATGAAAATTAACAGTTAAACTTGTAAGTTGTACGCCTTATTAATTTAAGTAAGGGTTATTAATGGAGGTTCTATATCAAGATTTGTTTGAAGATATTGACAAATAATAATGTACAACACTTTTGTCAGCAGTAGGCACTCTTATTCATATAGGTCGTTTCCAGTTGTTTAAAAAACGGGAACAAGTCTGGCATTTTAGGGTCCACCCTGAGTTCAATTTGATGACAACAAACGTTTATTTTGCTGAGATCGAGAAGCTTAAGGACGCCAAAAATTACGCTGAATGGTAATTCATTGATATGATTTAGAAAATATGTATATTGCCAAAAAAAAAAATTGACGCATACACTGAATGGGAGCCAATTTGTTTGAAGATGAAATATTATTCGATCAGTTTTTGAGCGAAATTCAAGCAACAAGTTAGAAACGAAAAATGTCAAAATTGGAGCCGTCCAATTTTTTTACCAACCGGAGAGGATCGAGATCCATCCATATATATATAGATGTCCGAAATAGTCTCCAATTTGAAAATAAAAAATAAAAAAATTGTTTAGCCATTCATATATAACTCTCATAAGTTAATAGTAATTTAAATGCTAAAAACTATTAGGCAATCGGGATATCCCATTTGATCTTTCAAGGAGACATATTCCAAAAGGACGTGCATTTCCCTTAAAATTTTGAATTCCCAACCAATATTCATAAATTGCTTCAGTTTGTCGAAAACAGACATAGTTGAGAACAGTGGATTCATAATCCTAGGAGCTAAAATTATTAGTGATAAATGGCTCCAGTTTGTAGAAAAGGAAGACATCTTCCCCCGGCTACTAAACAATAAACTAAACTAGGAGTAAAAAGAAGAAGGGAGGGAGTAGTGATGAATGTTAGTAGCAAGAAATTCAACGAATGTGTGGATTATTGACAAACCTGTAAATTTTTTTGAATGTCGTGGAAGGCATATACCAGAGGCGAACGAAAAATTGATGGGCAAATAGACACCATCTCAAGTACCCCAATACAAGTCCGGCTGGAATGTTCAAATACTGGCACAGCCCAAGATCCCCTTATCTCGCAACGAAGAGCAAGGTCGCGTTGTGGATACTCTTTAGTAGAGTAACACTTCACATACGGAGTGGATTCGGGTAATTGATGGAAGAAAACGCGGCCAAGAAGCCCAAGTTGTTCTTCTCTGCTCTGTCCATCTGCGTAGAAGTAGTTATTATACTCGCTGCTACACATCTTCATCCTATACTCGCAGAGCTGCTGTCTCTGAATCGCGCCCCATGTGTGACTAAGAGCAAAAGGTTGATATTGAGTTGTAAGCCGAGTCCGCCCCTCCAATGTTTTTGCGGGTGCCCAAAATTGTAGCAGGGACATGGACAAATAAAACGTGGAACTCATCAGTTTTTCGAGAGCATGTCTGATATTGTATTCAACTTTAGGAATCGCACAAACGTTGGGATTATCTGTAAATGAAAAATATTGGTTGAGCCAAAAATAAGAGGAAAGCAAAGAAAGAGTTTGGAAGAGAGAGGTGACTTGCCGAGAGAGAGAGACGGTTCGATCTCGTGGTCTTGTTCGCTCCAAAAAACCAATTCAAAACACGAATACCCCACATAACTTCGTTGTTTACATCGCAACCATTTGAGTTGTTCCTTAAGCATGTAGTCCTTGAAATTGGGAGGGAAATAGTCCTCCTCAAAGTCGGAGACATGTTCAGGGATTGTATCGCCATTACCATAAGAAACACTTGCGATCGAAGACATGTTCATCTCGCCATCCATTTCTCAAAGTCGGCAATTCTGGATGAAAGACTACAGCCCTCAATTTAAAGACGGTTAAAAACCAAAATAAGATACTAAAATCCACCTTCCTTAGAGTAATTATTCAGTGGTGCCTTAAGCTCAGTATTTGAAACACTCCCTCCGTTCTTAAACAATAGTCCATTACAAAAAATTGTGTCATTTTTTAAATAAAAAAATTAAGTACTTCCGTGAAAAATTTTCGAATTGAAAAATTGCAAGAGAGAGTGTAAGGGAGTATTATTTAGGAGCGGAGGGAGTATTAAAATACTATGATTTAAAAAAATAATCGGCAAGAGGCATCTTTTAACTTAAGTCGTCCCTTTACCTGCCGTCTTATAGGTGGTGAAGGATGCTGATGTGCAGAATAGTGCACAACCTCGACACATTTATATCCGAACCGTTTGTTGTCGTGCGTGCAAGATGAAATCTGAGCCGTCCATCCGAGCAATGGAAGGCCCGGATGTGCACAATGCGTGTTGTGCATTACACTGCAACCCCTCATATTGAATGGTGATGATGTTAACGGAAATGCATTTGAAGTATTCATGTGCTGCGATCATCGGTTTATTTAATTACTAAACGTACCATATAAAAGGGCCAAGTCTATATAAAAGAGCCGGATTTTAGAGCTTTGAGCTCAACTCTTTTTCTAAGCTTAAAACTCAAATCTAGTCAAGATTTATGTAAATTGGTCCAATCACTTTATTATCATCTAGGAAAAAAAAAATTACCTCTACTGCTCCTCCATTGGTGGCAAGATCGAAAGGAGGCTTACGAAGGCTGTGATTTTGGGATCTGCTGATGGATGATGGGATTTGCTCCTCCATTGAATGTTTCTAAGTAGTCGTTTGTTTTGCAAATTAAGGATGTCATCATTCGATGAAGCACGGCATTGACCTAAAAAATTTACAGTAAGTTATTGGCCTATATATTTTTTTTTCTTTAAATCGCCGTAGATCGATATGGCCTAATTCCTCAACGGTTTAAAAAGTGAGGGTCCTTCGCTCAAATATAAATAACCGGCATCCTTTTACTCCGTGAAACCACTTTTAAGGTATTTATAGCTAATTTTTCCTAACTTAATCTCCTTATTTAACAAGGAAAAAATTACTCCAGTAAGTATTGGATTGCCATCTGCAACTCTACTGCTCCTCCATTTGTGCCGTCTCATTCTCGGAAGGTATTAGTCGAAGTACGCGTGAATTGGTCTAAACATGTGATTATCAGAAGGAAAAAAAAAAAAAATCTACTGCTCGTCCATTGGTGGCAAGATTGAAATGTGGTATACCAAGGCTGTGATTTGGGATCTGCTGATGGATGATGGGGATTTGGGTGTTTCTAAGTAGTCGGTTGTTTTGCAATGGATGTCATCATTTGATGATGCACGGCGTTGACCTAAAATATTTACAGCAAGTTGTGATATATTTTTTTCATTATACGTACTTACGTATCTGAATGAATCTTTCGTTATAGTCTAAAAAAAGGAAAAAGAAGAAGAAATAATTTTCACACCCCCCTTTTATCCTCAAAGACTTTTTTTGAAATTACCAAATTACTCTTACCTTTTTTTTTTCCCCCGAACTGACCAAACTACTCTTACCTCATGAGTCACTTTTTCTATATGAAGGGCAATTGGTACTTTCAAGTGAATAAAGAAAAAAAAAAGTGTTTGGGGATAAAATGGGGGTGGGATTTTATTTACAAACTAGGACTGTTCAAAAAAATCGGTAAATTGTGAAACCGGTCCGCACAAACCAATTCGCACGTTTTGGATTTTAACCATGGATTAATGGTCCGGACACAGATTCAAAAAAATAAAAAACCGTCAGTTGCGGTCCGAACATGGATTTTGATTTTTCAAATTGTGGATTAACCGATCCGGACCGTCATATTTTTATTATATATATATATGTATAGATAACGAGAATGAAGATTCAAGAGTTGTGTGGTTAGTGAGGGAATAATTAAGTTCCTTAAAAAGTGTTTCCCTTGATGTTCCAACTAGGTGGAACTCAATTTATGCTTTACTGTATCCAAAAAATTTTGAAAGGCTTGAAGAGGAGGATCCACTTTTCGTCCTTAAACTTCATATAAGGCCTCCTACTGCTGGAGATTGGGATGAGAACTGCCTTTTGCTTGTAAAATGAATGATAGACTGCCTTTGCTACCCACTATATTACTACTGAAGTGTTTGTTTCAATGTTGAGTTTGGACAGAAATTTGACCTTCAATTCTCGTGTGTTAATTTGGCCGAAAATTGTTTTGTTTAGAATAAGTTAAAAATCCGTGGACAAATTCGGAACCGATCCGTGACTCGCGGATTGGATTGCGACCAAACCATGATACTTTTGGATCGGACACGGATTTTATTTTCAAAAAACTGTAACTCGCGGATTAGGATTGGATTCATGCCAATCTGGACCGTGAGCACCTCTACCCCAAACACTCCATTTTTTGTTTTTATCACTTGAAAGTACTGAATTGTCATTCATATGGAAAAAGTGAATAACTACGTGTATGTATACAATCTAGTTTTATTCTCAGACCTAGCAAGTAGTAACATAAAAAATCCTAAAATTTAAATTATCAACTATTTTTTAGTCAAGCGCCCAAAATCAAAGAATAACTTCGTATATGTATACAATCTAGTTTTATATACTCGTAAAAGAAATTTTTAATATCAGCGCGAGCACTTGTGAATTGGGCCCTGCCGGGTATAAATCATTTAAAGAACTTGTAGCGGACAATCTCATAGAATTTTTTAATATTGAGTTGAAAAACTGACAAGACCTATTATAATACTTCCTCCGTCCTAATTTGCTTGCCCTTTTTAGGGAAGTGAGTTTTTAAGGGTTATGAAAAAAATTTGTATTGTCTTTTATGTTTTGCTTGTAAGTCCAGTCAATATTATTGTGGCCACTTTTGTGAGGCTAATTTTTTATATGAAACTCAAAATATATGTAATATAGATCTTGTTTGATAGATATCAATTAGTTTTATTATACAAAATTTTCAAAATCATAAGTTTTTGTAGTCTCGTCCCATTTCTAAAAACATTCATAAAAAAAAGGTTACTTTCCAGTTTTACTATTAAAATGTATTTTTTCCATCTCAATTGGCTTGTTCATTATCTTTATTTTACTCGTCACTAGGACTGATAATCGAATTAAAATTTTCAAAGTTCAAGCAACTGTTAGTTTATTAAAACCCCGTTGAAAATTCATATAACTGCATTACTGCACAAACAAATTCAGTTTGAATATCATTTTGAAGTTGGTTACGTTGTTCAATCCTAGTGCGATTTTTTTTTAATAAATGCAACAAATTAATTCAAGTGGCTTATGAATATGAAGATTATCACCCAACTGTGCCCAAAGTGCTGTTGGGCCTACTGCTGCAGCTGTTGTTTGGGCCGAAAGTCCGTTCTTTAAGATTGGTTAAATTGGATTTCGTTTAGGTTCTGAAGCTGTGCCCAAAGTGCTGCTGGGCCTACTATTTCTATTTCACTTATTCGCCTGGAATGACAGCGAATCGAAAAAAAAAAAAAACAGTTGTTGGGCTTCGATCATGTCATCAGTTTCTTGTACCACAACTGTCCAAGGTTGGTTAGAACATAGAACTATTTCATGGGATACCCTACTTGGGACCAATTTGGTTGCTTTCCTAATGCTTGGTGGGGTGTGACTAGAATCAAAATCCTCCCGTATAATTGCTTATGTGACCCTCGTCGGACGTAAAATTGGCCCCCACTATTCTATTTGACGACCGGTCTTAATAGTTCATTTTTGTAAATGTTTGTATGTGGTGATATAATACCTAAGTCCCAAGTCTTGTCCCAAGTCTTGTCCATCAGGCCAACCCATTGGGGTCAGGGATGTGTATGTGTATTGAGTCTTCCTTGCAACGAAGGACCAAAACTGCATGTTTAATTTGCGATAAATCCGTGACTCAATATTTGCACACCTTTTTTTTTTCCCACGGCTTGAGCATCTTTAGAAGCTTACTTTAAAATTTGTAATTCAAAACGCATTTTCCTATCGCACTTCGCATTTTGAAAAAGTTAAATTTTACATTAGTGCATTCGGATAGCTAGACTTTTCAAATTTTGTTCATACGTACATTATGCTTTGTTTCATCTTTTACTACCAGAATTATGTACTCCAACGGTATCAAATCACCTTTTACAGTTGAATTCGATATTCATTTCAAAGGATTTTTTTTTTTTGGCGATAAAGGCAAAAATTAAAAATATTAATTCCTACGTCCAGATCCAGTGCCGGTTTTGCCAGTAAGTCCTCACATTCATTTGCTTCTTGGAAGAAGTGATTAAACTTCACCGAGGGGAGCTGCTTCAGAAGGGACTAGCAATATTCTATAATCAAAAGATGTTACTCATACGTCAAATTTGAATAGAGAGAGAAAAAAAATGTGAAACGTGTGTTGATATTTGAAGGTTGATCAGTGAGCATTACATAATTTTGCAAAACCTATAAATAAATGCAATGTTTTGGGTTTGGGTTTTCTGCTGCAGATGCTATAAGGTAACATTGTTGGAGAGCTCAATTACAAAAATGTGTGGTGGACCAAATTACACGTTCAGAAAATTTTATGCATGTGTTTTTCCAAATTACAGATTTCTCTCAATAAAAGAGGGGTGAGGTGCCTTGTCTGCTGGATCACTTCAAATTTTATAAAACCATCAAACTTTTTAATATTTCATATTTGAGAAGTTTGTCAAAGACGCATTTAGGTAGGATTGTAAATGGTCCAGTTTAGGTATATTTTTCAAATCAAGCCGGATATTTACAAACCAAACCAAATATTAATGGTTCGTGTTTGATCGGTTTATTTCGGTTTCTGCTTTGTTACTCGCATTTTAAATAATGAAGTTGACAGGCCGAGCTACAAAGACAAGAATTCTTTAGATTTGTGATTAGACTTTAATTGCATAGCCACGAACCAGTGGTAAACTGAAGTTGCAATTGACAAAGACCGTGTTTGGTTTGGTTTTTGGGTAACGATTAGAGGGAGAAATGAAGATAATGATTGTAATAAATATGAGATTAGAGAGAGATAGAGAGAGTAGTGAGAATAATAATTAAAAATATGGGTAATAGTTGGCGAGAAATATGAGCAATGATTGAGAAAACCAGTCTCAAAATCCAAAACGAACAAGTTCCTATAATACACATGTCTTATTCAATAAATTAACATAATAAGTGTTATATCTACTACCCAATTACTAACTAGAATGAACCAACTTCTGCAAAAATATAGCCAAGTTATATCTCTCTACAATAGTTAAACTAGATACTCCTTCAAAATACATACTCCCTCCGTCCCTTTTTAAGTGATCCATACGGGAATACGTGCAATTTCAAACCTCTAAAAAACATATTTCTCTATATAACTTTTTAATTTTTTTAATACCAAATTAAAGTGCTCATTGAGTACTTTAATTTGGTGCAAAAAAATTTTAAAAACGATATACGCAAGTACATTTTTAAACGTCCGCAAAAATACACGTTTCCCAAGTGGATCACTTAAAAAGGGACGGAGGGAGTAGTAAAATATTGAATACACCAAATCAAACCAAACCGAGTGTTGGGCTAACCCTAAGTTTCTAAACTGTTTCAAGTTAAGCGTTGCGCGTGAGATACTGAAACTTGAAAGAAGCGCTTTATGCTAAAATTTTGAAGGACAAGTCTAATAAACCAAACCAAACACATATATAATCTCATTGGAAAGGAGATTGTATAGACTTTCTGATTGCAAGATGGAAAAATAAAAGAAATTAAGAGAGAAGCGATGAAATCATGGAGTTATAGGATAGTTGGATTCCTTTTCTAATCATCCTCTTTTTTTTTTTTTTTTTTGGATAATTAATCATCCTCTTTATCTACCTTCTTTTTGTGTTTTCTTCTTGCATTTTGTGAGAAATACTGTAGTTGTTATTCGGTTCTTTGTAAAGGGAATATTGTTCCTCCTTTTCACAAATCAGAAAGCCCATTGCCGAATTCTCCAAAAATAAAAAAAGTAAACACAATGCTGATGTCGTACAACGTGTGAAAACTTTTTCTTTTATTGGCGCCCGAGAAGTAGACTATTAGATTGAGTTGAAAGCCTACCAACGACGGATAAAGGGTTCAATTCCAGCGAGAGCAAAAACGGGAGAGGCAAGAACATCTGAATAATGAGAAAAACTTAAAAAATTGATCAAATCGCTCGAGAAACCCATTATCTGTTATGTGGGCCAACCATCCCTTTAACGGGCCTTATAGAGTATAGCCAAGTTGTATTATAATTTAATCGTATGACATCCACAATTCAATTCCAATTTGAGAATGTGAGTTACTGTTATTGATAAGCCCATAACATGCCTTCAAAAAGAGAACAAATTCAAGTAATTGAAATTTCTCCCACGGAGGCAGTTTTTTTGGAAGTACTTCTCTTGCTTCTTATATGATCTCTATTTGCAATTTTGCATGTACGAAAGTGCAGCTTAATTACCAAACTTAGATAAATCAATTTTATCCACCTAGTACATTTAAAAAGACGACTCAAAATGGAATACTACACTCTTATTTGAGGACAATGGGAGTAAATAAAGCATCACCGATCCAGTGCGAAGAGTAATTCTAGGGATCTAGTCTTTTGGATATTCTGGACCCATGACATCGAAAGAATCAAATTTCACACCATTCGTGAACGTGAGTGAAAGTGAAAAAAATATAAAACTATCTTTCAAAAACTACAAATTAAATTTCACACCATTCGTGAACGTAAGTAGAAATAAAATTTGTAAAAACGAGGACTGAAACAAAACTATAAATTGATTAAAATTTTTAACGAGAACGAAAAAAATTCTATAAAAAAAATAGTAAATAAAAATTTGTGACTAGACTTGACGGCAGGGTTATATTTCTTCGTTTTCATAATGTGCTTTGTTAGGGGCACACGGTGTACTGTGTACAGTACCCCACCTCACGTGTGGGTCTCCCAAAGGCAGAGTAGTCTTTGACTTGGTGGGAGACTGGGAGTTTTGATTTTTATGGAAGATGCTAACATATGTTCAATGTTCAATGGACTTATGTTAAGATTGAAAAAGTATGTTGACTCTTTCTCGATTTTTCATTAATTCAGTGTTATATTTATGACTCTTTATAAGGGGTTTGGAACTTTGGACCACTTCTCCCCCAGCCAGGGGCGGACACAGCAAGGTGCAGGGGTACTCTGCCCTTGCATCACTCTAAATATTCTCACGTATTGTACTTGTTTTTTAGGGTAATTTAGAAAAAAAAAATTAGAATTGGCCCCTGCAATTCACATGAGTGAAAAAAATTCTTTAGAACTCCTATATACGTGTTGGAAAACATTCTTAAAATTTGAAGTTATCAATTATTTTGTAGTCGCATGTATGTAAAAATTACTACATGGCAACTATGTTCGAACATACTTGCCAACTATGCTCCCACTCTTGTTGTAGCACCCCGTGCTCCTACTTGATTCCATGGACACCACGAGAGTCACCATCTCGATCTCCGCTTCAATACGGCTCCGGTTCACCCGGCCAAGTAGCTTCCAAGGCATGCAAACATGACTAAATGATAAAGATTGAATCTTTGGAAAAGTTTTTAGACAACTACCTCCTACTAGAGCCGATCCATGGAAAGGAAAGCACTAGAAGGAAGAAAGATGATTGGGAGATACCCAAATCATCTCAAGAAGAGAGAAACTAAACAAAGGGAAAAGAGTGCAAATGGGGAGCACTTTCTCTCTCTAAAAATGGCTGATGTTCTCTCAAGTGTATGTGAAAATGAGTGAAAAATGCCTTTTATACCTCACGTTTTCGTGCACAAGAAGATAGCCACTTAAAACAAGACATGTGGCAACTTAAAGAGTCTGCCAGACGCGTGTAGACGCGCGCAGACGCAGCGTCAGGATTTAGACACATGGCACAATCTCAACAGACAAAGCCAGACGCGTGTAGACGCAATAAGCTCAAAGCTAAATCCTAATGCCTAGCTCATTTTAAAGGTAAGATCCGAATAAAGCATTATTAAGCCAACTTAATGCACATTAAAACATGTTATTTTGAATGGCCTAAATGCACAAATGATATGCAAGAATATACCTCATTGGATTGAGCTTCTAAGCACTTGACTTGGCGATGGCTTGATCACGAAGCTTGAAATTCTCGAATGGAGCATCTAGACTCAACTCCTAAGCACTCTAACTCCCAAACCCCAATAACCGAATTACAGACTCCGAAAGGCTTGACATAACCCGGAAAACGCCAATAAACCTAACAATCTCCCCCTTTGGCTTTTCCGGGACAAAACCTTTCATAACAAGAAACATTACAAGGAAACAAATCCTAACTAACTCAAGAACTTTCCAAAAACTTGAGTCAACAAGAGATAAAAGCTTCCAAGTTCCTGCCAAAGAACTTCAACACAAGACATATGCCAAGATACCCACAAGATAGCATCATATTCAATGAAAAAGCAGTAGGCAACACAAATCAAAACCATGCTTGCCCCAAACATGGGCACAAAGTATCACACATATGTAAATTCCATGTTTGCCCCATACATGGGCATAAGGTATCCTGGTTCCATGTTTGCCCCAAACATGGGCACTAGCTACAAACCTGCAAAAGAAGCTCATCCAACAAATGCAAGCATATATATGGAATATGATAGCAATGCAAGCACAACGGAAGACAAAGCACAAAGATAGCTATCATCCAAGTACTAAGCAAGCATATGTCCTATCAAGCAAGTAGCAAGTCACAGCCCTAACCACGGGCAAAACAAACCAAGAACTAAGTAGCTAAGCAAGTGAAGTATCAAGTAGCAAAAGAGAGATTACATAATCACCTCACTACATCTCTCATAAGTAACTAAGTAGAAACTCCTCTCAAGGAACCACCACTATACTACTCCCCCTTTTTGTCGCGGAACAAACAAAGGAAAGCACCCCAAAAACAAGAGAAGAGGCCAAGAAGCAAACAATCTAATCATCCGTCATCAAAGTGTCACCATCGGCGCCATCTCGCGAAACACCACCCAAGGTAGTATCAACTCCATCTCCCGGAACATTGTTATCACCCGCACTAGAAACTTTCTTAAGGAGATTTTGATATGCAAGAGAAGAAGCGGATAACATCTCCAGAGCATCGGTAGCATACGAGGACACACAATCGGCACATTTAGTCTTAATCTGAAGAACATCCTCAATAATGCTCACACGAAGCACCAAGTCCTCAATGGCGGCATTCCCCTTATCAATTTTTTCATGCAAGGAAGCAAACTCACTCCGAATAAGACCCATAAGATTGATGTCACGTTGAGTGGGTGGAAGAGAGGTGGATACGGGAGGCGAAGTAGTAGTAGTAGGACCACCAATGGGAACCGAAGTAGAAGTGGAAGGACTACCAACGGAAATATCCCAAGGAAACTTGAAAGTGGGTGGGACGTGAAGCGAGCTATAGCGAGGGATGATGGGAGTATAGTGTGGTGCAGGTGGAGAAGAAGGAACCAAGTGTCCCTTGGGTATGGTGATGGGTTTGTCGCTATGTTCCAAAATGAGTCGCCCAATGGGAGGAGGAAGGAGTACAAACGGCTCACCGGGTGTGACATAGACATGGTGGTCAAGTAAGATACGGGTGATAAGTGAGGCGAAAGGTATGGAAGAGGTGCCCGGAGGGTGAAGATGGTAACCATACACATCATTCCAAATCTTGGTTGCGAGATCATAAGAGTAACCTCTACCAAGACCATACATCAATAGAGCTTGGTCATGCGTAGCATCGGAGGTATGAGTGCATGGTTCAATGGAAGAACAAATGATTTTCAGCAGCAAGCGATATTGAGGAGTCATAAAGCCCAACCGAATCTTATCTAACTCAGAGAAAACACCACCAGTCAACTCTCTCACTAACTCACTGCGTGTAGGAACAAGGGATGGAGGAAGAGGCCATTGTGGATTGTTAACAACCGGGAGTTTGAGCTTATCACGGACAGTGGCGGCAGAAAACACAATGTCTTTCCCCCGTACAACAGACGTGAGAGACTGATCCTTAGCATTGCAAGACGTAATGTTAGCAAAGAACTCTTTAACCAACTCAGGGTGAGAAGGAAGCCAGCCAACACACACATTAACCCAACCCCTTGAAACAAATTGAGCAGTAATACCCACAATGGAGAGTTCATCAACAAGAACATCGCGCTCAATCAAAGAAACACCTTTGTTAGCTAACACGTTATCATAAACTCGCTTAGCATGAGGAGTAGCAAAGTATTTCCAAGCATTTTTGGGTTCACGGGGTCGTTTCCAGATTTTTTCAGTGGACTCACTCTGATTTTTAGGCATGTTTTACTGATTAACAGAAATACAGAGCAAAATGGTACCCACTAACAGAGCAAGCAGTGCACAGAAAATGGATCTCAGCTGAACAAGACCCAGCAAGATCCAATCAGTCCAAAATCCACACCACGGAGCAATCGTAAACCTAAGTCAATCACACAACAGAAAACACAGAGAAGAATATCAAACACAGATTCCCAATTACGTGAATACAACAGGAATCACAGATAGAGATTAGAGATGGTCGACAATACCTCAACAACAAAAAATTTCAGACTTCTACTTAGCACCGGACACGGTATGTTGAGGACTCAAAACCGTAATGAAGAAACCCTAAACTGTAGCCCAGAAAATAGACCCGTGATGGTACAGATCAGAAGATTTCAGAAGCAGCAGCAGCCACCCAGCTCAGTCGAGTGAAAGCTCGGACCACCCAACTCGACCTCAAATCAGTAAGAACCCAGGGTCCAAACAATTCGAGCTCAAAAGCTCGAATCCAGATGCATCAAGCGAAACCTCTAACTGAAAACGTCGAACCGTGGACCCCGAATGACGACAAGAAAGTCCGAACCCTCACAGCTGAACGAGACGTGGACCGGCTGAGCTTTTCACACCTTCGATCGCGACAGACAGCAGTAGACCCGAGACGCTGAGATTGATTGTCAACCGTGGGAGAGAAACCCCAAATCCGGTTGAGAGATTCACGACGAAACTTGAATCACCTAACCCATGATGTAATCTTGCTGTTGGGGATTGTGATTTGAGAGTGAGGGAGAAGAGCTCGATCGGTGTGGGGGTGTGGAATCATCGCAGATGACAGAAGGAGGTAGAGAGAGAGTGAGGCGGTAGAGAATGAGGGGAGAAAGAGAGGTCGGTGAGGTAGCCCTAGGCACGAACGGCTGAGATTAAACCGTGAGACACAAGATGAGGCCACGTATGCCTTCAGAAAGGGGACCGTTGAGAGTTTAAAAAATCACGTGATCTGCATGTGAAAACGCCCCACAGACGCGTGCAAACGCCATCCAGACGCCAGCTCTCTGAATCTCAACACAAAAGCCACGAAAGTTTTTGCAAAAACAGGTCATGTATAAAATCCTTCACAATTTTGTGAAGGACCTGCTAGCAGGTAAAGACTCTCAAACTCCAAGAAAATTTCTAAGGCATGGACATGGCAAGTTTTCTAACCACCAAAACACCTATGCAACAGTAAAATCCACACAAAGAGAAGCCTAAAAATCTTAATATCCGCACAAGATTACTCACACTAAAGGAGAAACTAAGATACCAAAGGTTCAACAAAAATGAACTCCTCCTCACACCTACAAAAACATGCAACCAAAAAAAAAATATAAGAGAAATAGGGACTCTCTACTCAATGAAAAACCTCACAAATTCAAAAACGCCCCATCACTAATGCATCCACTCATGAACTTTGAAAACAACACTCCCCCTAACCAAGTGCATCTCCCCATGAATAAACACTCTCAAGCACACACAATGTTATCACAAATTCAAGCACTTAAAATGGACATCTATCCATTATGAACAAGAAGAAGATGATCATGCTTGTTTAGAGACACGATTTCTGAACACATCCAAGATAGCAAGAGCAATGCATGTCATGACAATATTATGAATTTAAGTCATCAACAAGAGAATGTCAGGCTCTCTACTATCAAAGTGAGTGGGTGAACTCTTATAAGATGGTGCAAGAACCTCAAAAATGCCAAGGAACACCCACCCAATCTCGAGAGAGACTCACACAAGCTAGACAAGTGAAGTCAAACCATAAGGCACTTGGACCTAAAGACTTCACGCACAAACCCCATTTCGATTTCTATGACCCAAGAAGAACACACAAATCTAGGATGGTGCAATGATTAAGTAGCCATTCGCCTGGGTGCGAGATCAACAATAAGCATTTTTTTTTTTTTTTTTTTGGATACTTTTCTACAAGCACGATTGCTTTTGGACAAGGATCTCACTCTTTTATGCACCAAGGAAGCTTTCACACTAATCCCTAGACGGTAGCTCTTGAGAAAAATCAATGGGGGAAAGCATCTAAAGGTGAACTCAAGCATTTGGTCAATCAAAAGTCCAATCAAGTAGACTCTGACCAAGATAGGAATGAGTACCCTTAAACATCACAAGGATCAAGCCCCAAAAAGAGTGTGTGCAAATAGAGGAGAGCATGAGATTCACTCGAGACATGAAAACAACATAATATCAACACGAATGCACACTTCAATGATCCCAATGGATATGCTCAAATCTCAATGCCCAACTAACAAGTGCATCAAACTTATTCTCATGCATGATGAAAGAAACAACCACACGACAAGCACACAAGCATGCGACAAGCAAGCACACAATCAAAAAAACCAAAACATGACCCTAAATGCGTTTAAACAAGGAAAACAAAAGACAAAATGAAGAACAATGCAAAACTAAATGAAAAACACATGAACACTCTAGACTTAAATATGACATGAAGCACACAAGAGTGACATGCAACCCAACACACTCAATCAATGGACGTTAAACCTATAGACTTCCTAAGGAACTCAAACCTAGCGGAGTCTAAAGGTTTTGTGAAGATATCGGCCTTTTGATCAAGAGTGGAAATGAACTCAAGAGAGATGACACCATCTTCAACAAGATCACGAATGAAGTGATGGCGAATATCTATGTGTTTGGTCCGAGAGTGTTGGACCGGATTCTTGGAAATGTTAATCGCACTCGTGTTATCACAAAACACGGTCATCGACCCTTGAGCTAATCCATAGTCTTGAAGCATTTGTTTCATCCATAAGAGTTGGGTACAACAACTACCCGCCGCAATGTATTCGGCCTCGGCGGTGGAAAGGGACACGCAATTTTGTTTCTTACTATGCCAAGCAACCAAACAATTTCCCAAGTAAAAACAACCACCCGAGGTACTCTTTCGATCATCGGCACTTCCGGCCCAATCGGCATCCGAAAAAGCGGTCAAAGCAACATTAGTTCCACGAGGATACCATAAGCCAAGGGACACGGTGCCCTTCACATAGCGAATGACTCTCTTGATGGCGGTCAAGTGAGATTCTTTGGGATCCGATTGATACCTAGCACAAACACCAACACTAAATGCAATGTCGGGACGGCTAGCGGTGAGATACAACAAGCTTCCTATCATGCTCCTATAAAGCGTAGGATCCACACTCACTCCCTCGGAGTCTTTGGCAATCTTAACACTCGTACTCATTGGAGTTCGAATGACTTTCGCATCAACCAAGCCAAACTTTTTAACCAATTCTTTAGCATATGTGGATTGACTAATGAAAATTCCATCTTTTAATTGTTTGATTTGAAAACCAAGGAAATAAGTCAATTCACCCATGAGGCTCATTTGAAATTCATGAGACATTTGGGCCCCAAAATGATGAGCATGTCTCTCACACGTAGAACCAAACACAATATCATCAACATAAATTTGAGCAATGACAAGATCATTTTCAATTTTTTGAACAAACAAAGTTCGGTCTACTCCACCTCGAACAAAACCATTATTCAACAAATGATCGGTTAAACGCTCATACCATGCCCGAGGGGCTTGCTTGAGGCCATAAAGGGCCTTGCGAAGACGGTACACGTAAGAAGGATTAGATGGATCAACAAAACCCTTTGGTTGCTCAACATACACTTCTTCTTTAAGATTACCATTCAAAAATGCACTTTTCACATCCATTTGAAAGAGTTTGAAACCTAAGTGACTAGCCAAGGCAAACAACAATCTAATGGATTCCAACCTAGCAACCGGAGCAAAAGTTTCATCAAAGTCTATCCCTTCCATTTGAGAGTACCCTTGAGCGACCAACCTAGCCTTATTTCGAACCATAATGCCACTCTCATCTTTCTTGTTCTTAAAGATCCACTTAGTGCCTATGACATTTGTGTGAGAAGGCCTAGGAACCAAGTACCAAACATCATTCCTAACAAATTGTTGTAGTTCTTCTTGCATGGCACCTATCCAATTTTCATCTTCTAAGGCTTCTTCTACCTTTTTGGGCTCTAAGGAGGATGTGTAACACACATAGTTGACTTCATTCCTAACCTTCCTCCTTGTCTTCATTCCATCACTAGGATTTCCTATGACTTGAGTTATGGGATGGTGAAGCTTAACCCTAGCCGAAGGTTCTTTAGAGGTCAAAGGAGCAAGATCATGTTGACCAAGTTCTTCATCCTCTAAGGCCACACTATCTTCTATTTCTCCTTCCTTTTCAACTTCTCTCAATGATTCCTCTTCCTTTTCACTAGGGGTTACTTCATCATTCTCAACACCATCAGTGATCTCCCCCTCAAAAATATCCCACATGGGACCATCATCATCTTCTCTTCTAGGAAAAGACTCTCCCAAAGAAGTGTCATCCACAATCACATTAGCCGACTCCACCAAGGTAGATGTTCTAAGATTGTAAACCCTATAAGCTCGACTAGTGGTGGAGTAACCCAAGAAGATACCCTCATCACTCTTGGAGTCAAATTTTCCCAACGATTCTCCTTCTCTCAAAATGTAGCACTTACTCCCAAACACCCTAAAGTATTTAACCGACGGTTTCTTACCATTCCAAATTTCATAAGGTGTTAAGAATGTCCCCGGTCTCACATACACACGATTGATGGTGTAACAAGCGGTGTTTATGGTTCGGCCCAAAGATTCCGGGAAACATGTTTAGCATGCAACATGACACGTGCCATTTCTTGGAGAGTTCGATTTTTCCTTTCAACTACCCCATTTTGTTGGGGAGTGCGAGGAGCCGAGAACTCATGCTTAATGCCATGTTCATCACAAAAAGTGTCAACTTCAAGATTTTCAAATTCTTTACCGTGATCACTCCTCACCCGAACAATGTTATACCCTTTCTCATTTTGAATTCTTTGACTAAGAGTCTTGAAACAACCGTAAGCATCGGACTTCTCCCTAAGATATCCAACCCAAGTGTAACGTGAAAAATCATCGACAACCACAAGGATATACATTTTGCCACCTAGACTCTCGGTTCTAGAGGGACCCATAAGGTCCATGTGAAGCAACTCTAAAGGTTTGGTGGTAGCCACAAGATTAGTCTTCTTATGTGAACTCTTGATTTGTTTACCCAACATGCAGCCTCCACACACAAGACCCTTGCCACTAGCAAGTTTGGACACTCCTCTCACCAATTCATGTTTGGTTATTTTATGTAAGTCATGAAAGTTAACATGTCCAAGTCTTTGATGCCACAATTCAACTTCATCCAACAAAACACGATTGCACACATTAGAGAAATGAGGCTCAACACAATAGCAATTATCCTTAGACCTAACCCCCGTTAGGATGCAATCACCTTTCAAGTTTATCACCGAACAAGCATCTTTAGAAAATTGCACATTATGTTCATTGTCACAAAATTGTCCTATGCTCAAGAGATTAGCTTTCAAGCCTTCAACATACAACACATCATGCAATTTAGGAAGACCGGGTGAACAAACGGTGCCGCGACCAACAATTTTACCTTTCTTTCCATCACCGAAAGTGACAAGACCACCATCATACATTTCAAGAGAAACAAACATAGCCCTATCCCCGGTCATGTGTCTAGAGCAACCACTATCAAGATACCACATGCATGCATTGTGAGCTTTATAGGCGGTGTGTGCAACTAGACAAACATAATCGACTTTCTTCCAAGTACGCTTCAAGTTAGGACCATTGTTCAAGTTCTTAGCATACAAGGACAATTTGTTTATCTCTTCAACTATGTATGATGATTGAGATGCAAGATGAGACAACTTTGTGAAGAAATCATCATTTTGAGATTTAGGGGGTGACGAAACATGAGGTCTTCCAACTTTAGGTTGACCAAGAACCACACTGCGTGGGACAAATCGACTCATGAGTCTTTGAGTTTGAGCCCTCTTGTTATTCTCCCTCCTCAACCGGTAACAAAAAGGACGAATGTGTCCCTCAACCCCACAATGATGACAAGTAACAATTTTTCGCTTAGAACTCTCAACACCCATCGGCTTGCTCTTTACGTTATTGTTCGTGATATCACACTTTTCATCCGAATCACGACCACAAATATCAAATGGTGCGAATTTCTTCTTTAGTGTGTCATCCTTTGAAGGAATGACATTCTTGGGGGAAGAAGGACTTGAAGTAGTCCCGGCACTCATAAAGGAAATCTTCCTAGTAGGCTCTTCACTAGGCTTGGAGGGTGGTGGTGAAGAATTCAAGAAACCTAGGCCACTCTTATCCTTAAAAGACCTAGTCATCTCCGCTATCCGTGACGCACCACAATCATTCCTTTTAATAACTTCATTAGCCTCAAAAAGATCTTTCTCAAGTTCACCAATTTTAGACTTGGCTTTTTCAATTTCTTTCAAACCCTCAATCCTCTCCTTTTCAATGAGTTCAAATTTTTCAACCAATTTAGCATTATAGACTTTAAGCTCTTCCAACTCGCGAGTGGTGACAACAAGATCCTCTTTGAGAGAAGATTTCTCTTTCTCAACAATTTTAAGATTAGACTCCACTTCCTTCTTTCTTCTCCCAAGTTTTCTAAAGTCTTTGTAAAGTTGATCATAGATCACATTGATAGACTCGGCCTCACAATCCTCTTGATTATTTTCAACAATTTCATCAATTTCCCTTTTAGAATTAGATCTCTTACTCTCAACGCTCTCATCACTAGATGAAGAGGACTCGGACAACGATTTAGGAGAGGGAGGAGTACCTACCGTGGTGACCAAAGCATTAACGTTCGAGTTTCCCTCCCCCAACTCATAAGCTCCGCACTTGCTACCCTCATCATCACTCTCATCTTCCCAAGTGACCTTAAACCCCTTCTTAAACTTCTTCTTAAGAGTATTAGCGCACTCGGATTGATTGTGACCGAAACCATGACACTCATGACATTGTATCCCTTGTGGCTTTTTGGATTTATCAAAAAAAGTTTTCTTTCCACTTGTGTCAAACTTGTTTTTCTTATGAGCACTCAACGGTTTCGGACTCTTGCCAAATTCTTTAGGTTTTCGTAGTGTCACAAACCTCTTATATTTTTTAACAAGCATGGCCAACTCCTCATCATCAAGACTTTCATCCGTGTCACTACCCTCGGTGATTTCCTCCTTATCAATTTTGAAAGCAATATTCTTACCGGTCTTGGGAAGGGACTTCGAAGGTTTGAAGTCCTTCAAGTGATTTAGTTCAAAAATTTGAAGCTTACCAACCAACTCCGCAAACGTGATATCATCAACATCCGACAGCTCTTCTATGGAGGTCACTTTGGTCAAGAACCTAGAAGGAAGGGACCTAAGGATCTTACGACACACTTTAAGATTGGAAAGAGGTTCTCCTAGGCTATGAAACATGTTAACAATTTCGGTGAGCCTAGTTATGAAGCTATCAAGGTTTTCATCATTAAGCATTTTGAGTTCCTCAAATTTTGTGGTGCACATTTGGAGTTTAGACACCCTCACCGTTTCAATACCCTCATGAGAGGTCCGGAGAAGTTCCCAAGCCTCTTTTGCGGTGACACACGAAGAAATACGATTGACTTCGGATTTTGACAAAGCATTGTAAATAGCATTCAACGCACGTGAATTAAATTCACAACTCTCGATATCCACCGGATTCCACTCCGCTTCGTTTTTCTTCCTAACCTCTTTGGTGCTAGCATCCTCAATCGTGGGTTCTTCATAACCATAAAGGACCGACCTCCAAACTTTAATCCCCAATGCAATCAAATGGTTCTTCATTTTGGATTTCCAAAAAGAGTAGTCACTACCATCAAAGTAAGGGGGTCGAGAATTTGACCCACCTTCCATAGGACTCGTCCTATCCATTGCACAAGGATCAACTCAAGCAATTAAGCAAACAAAGAGCACACGGGCTCTGATACCAATTGAAATTATGCAAATGAACAACAAGTCCTAGAGGGGGGGTGAATAGGACTATCAACTAAAAAATTAAGCAACGCTAAGTTATAGCTTGTCAACCAAATCCCATGTTAGAGCATGCAAACCACCAAGTTCAATCAAGCAAATTAAAGGCGAGAACAAAGCACACACGATATACGTGGAAACTACTTAGGGTCTAATATCCTAAGCATAAAACCACGGCCTTACACTACTTCTATTCCACAAATCAAAAGGTTTACAAGAGATGAAAGACAAGGAATTTACCCAAAGCTTCTAGCTTTACCTAGCTCCCACTCTTGTTGTAGCACCCCGTGCTCCTACTTGATTCCATGGACACCACGAGAGTCACCATCTCGATCTCCGCTTCAATACGGCTCCGGTTCACCCGACCAAGTAGATTCCAAGGCATGCAAACATGACTAAATGATAAAGATTGAATCTTTGGAAAAGTTTTTAGACAACTACCTCCTACTAGAGCCGATCCATGGAAAGGAAAGCACTAGAAGGAAGAAAGATGATTGGGAGATACCCAAATCATCTCAAGAAGAGAGAAACTAAACAAAGGGAAAAGAGTGCAAATGGGGAGCACTTTCTCTCTCTAAAAATGGCTGATGTTCTCTCAAGTGTATGTGAAAATGAGTGAAAAATGCCTTTTATACCTCACGTTTTCGTGCACAAGAAGATAGCCACTTAAAACAAGACATGTGGCAACTTAAAGAGTCTGCCAGACGCGTGTAGACGCGCACAGACGCAGCGTCAGGATTTAGACACATGGCACAATCTCAACAGACAAAGCCAGACGCGTGTAGACGCAATAAGCTCAAAGCTAAATCCTAATGCCTAGCTCATTTTAAAGGTAAGATCCGAATAAAGCATTATTAAGCCAACTTAATGCACATTAAAACATGTTATTTTGAATGGCCTAAATGCACAAATGATATGCAAGAATATACCTCATTGGATTGAGCTTCTAAGCACTTGACTTGGCGATGGCTTGATCACGAAGCTTGAAATTCTCGAATGGAGCATCTAGACTCAACTCCTAAGCACTCTAACTCCCAAACCCCAATAACCGAATTACAGACTCCGAAAGGCTTGACATAACCCGGAAAACGCCAATAAACCTAACAGATAGGTATATATATAGGTAACAAATCCGGTGTATATGTAGCTCTATATGTATTGCGCATGCACACATGTATTTTTTTTTTTAAAAAAAATTACAAGTGTATTGGCCAGTTTGCAGGAAATAGGGGGCCTGTATTTCTGAATAGAAGGTGTAGTGAGTAATGGGGACCGTTGATCTCCACGATCGATCATTCAGGTTGGCTATGCACTCTTACCGGTCAAAGTATACTGTTACTGGTAATAGTGTAAATCCAATCCGAAAGCATCAATTATAGAGATCAACGGTTCCATATTACTCACTACACCCTATAGTGAGCAGCTCACTCACGGCCCTCGTTCTTGATTAGTTTGCGCACACATCAAGTAATTCTAGGATCCTAGGAAATCTTGTATGAATTAATATTACATGATTATCATTATTTTCCCATTGGCCTCGTTTGTCTTATCAGAGGCAAACAAGGTTGATAGTATAAAATTACAGAATAATGATAGTGACACAAACTTTGTGCCACAACCAACCACAACCCCACTCACATGGGGTGTGGGGCCCGCACGTGAGTCCCATGTGGGACCCACACCCCATATGAGTGGGGTTGTGGTTGGTTGTGGCACAAAGTTTGTGTCACAATCATTTTTTAAAATTACAAATGGTATCAGATAACTATTTTTTGGAATATAGGAAGACAATTAATTAAACTAAGGCCTTATGAACTGGAAACTAAACTGTTACCCGCATCAAGACTGACTTTGAGTCTGGCAAGATGCCAGAACCATGGAAACACTTTGCTGAATGCATCCCTATGATTTTTTATTTATTCTTCTCTCTGAATGGAACGGATCCACTCTGTTTGGCTTAATTAGGAACCACTCGTATCTATATACATATATATAACAATGCATTAATAAATTCCTCTGAATTCTCTTCCAGCTCTTGGTAATCAATTGGGGATCAAATTAGCAAAACCATTTGGAAATCTCTTCCAATAACTTCTCTCATTGGAGATGTTTAATGGTTTATAGGTCAATTGCGAAACCGTCTGTAATGATTTTGGGTTTACATAAGAGGAAATCTGGAGAGAGGGGGGAGTGGGTGACAGTGGCTTTTGATATTCATATACTTGATGCAAAAATATACTGTACTAAAAATAACCTTGTGTTCATTATCTATTTAATATGAGCGAGGGTACAATAGTGGCAGAATACCTCGGCATGAACCTTCTGAATTAGGAACCACACTCCTAGTTTTCGGTCTCTTGCCATTAACACCCTTTTCATTTTTCTGCTCAACCAAACTAAGACTACGCAATGCTTAGCTCAAAACCAGTAGGTCTTCGGTTGCCTATCCTGTATTAACCTCTTTGTGGTTGAAAAAAACACATTTTTCCCCTTCCAAATGAGCTCTAACTCTTGATATCAATTTGTGATCAAATGAAAACCGGGCATGATGCACAACAAATGTACTATTAGGAGTGGGGAAAAAAATAAAGAGCATCAATTCCTCACAATTCACAACTATTTGTATAATATAAAGAAAAAATAACATCAAGTGCAGATCTTTAGAACAACAATACCATGAGATGCATACAAAACACAGACAACATTGATATATGCTTAATTAGTAGGATTCAAGCCGGTAACTGGCTACTTTGGCTCAAGGAATACCACAATCGATGTGTTGCCCAGCAATATAGAAGAGTTTACACAATCATGCAAATCCTCATCGCAAGCTATCAAAATCAACTCACCTAACTCATCTTCATAACGAACATGATAAGTTCCAGCCTCTAGATTCAGCCTTTCAGTCACTTTTTGCTGCAACTCTACTAATCTATAAGGCAAAGATAGCTTAAACATTGTTGTATAAGATGCATACTTTGCCTTGATGGTCACCATAGGAACACTAGTTGTGGATTGCTCAAAAGAATGATCAGAATCAGAAGACGAATCAGAATTCATATCATATTTTGCATTGATGGTCCCCATACTTGCATCTTGGAACCCTGGCCTTTTAGCAACACTAGCTGAAGATTGCACAGAAGACGGAATAGAACTCATGGAAAAATCTCTAGTAGCTTGGATACTTTGAAAGGAATGAATTTTCTGATTTTCTTGAAAATGGATAACTTCAACGGGTATTAATTCCCCCAGTTCTTTGCCAGAAGCAAACCTAAAAGTTGTGAATTTTTCCTCGATCGTTCCCAATATCAACCTCAATGTGGTCTTCTCATTGTCCTTGCTTCTGGCGGACAAAAAGAACTCGAGTACATAGATGAAATTTCCAGTGTGTTTACACAGCAAGCATATTGTGAACCAACCACTCAAATTGCACCGCCGCGCATAGTGGACCAAGGGGTACTCATCTAAGCTGAATTGGGATATGTCTGGGCAGTATAACATGTTAAGAGATGAATGTGCCCTCCCAGCAACCAATCCCTTTCTTAAGTGCCTGCATTTACCGGCATTTAAGAACTCACCAAGGAAGGAATCTCCAGGTAAACAAAATTCTACACCCACCGAATAGACTTTGCATCGCCGTAAACCGTTGCAATCGCTACAAGGCACCCATGTCATAGCCAAGGGTAGCTTATGACTTTCGCACACCAACCTCAACACCGTCTTGAGTTCCTTGAAGGCTTGTGTAAGTCCTTTTACCCTTTTTTCCTTTTTTGTGGGCTGTTATCAAAGTATTTTCAGTCAGGATAATTGTGTGAGCCTATCACTCATAATAATTAGAGAAGGAAAAAGATTCAGATTTAACATTGCATCAGGGTTTGCCACTCACTTCCACTTCACAGGCTTGATGTCCATCAAAACATTGCAGACCGTGCTCCTGCAAGGGAATGGAAATACGAAACTCAATCTTGAAAATACTGAAATGAAGTATCTGAAAAAGATGCCCAATACATACAAGAACGGTCAGAGCAAAGTATAGAAAATGTACGCCCACAAATGTGACAAGGGTTTGTGCAACATTCGCCTCACAGAAGTCCTAGCCCATGAGTAAATGATCTCGGAAATTTCGTAAGTCAGCATTCAAACATATTAATATTTCCTTCGAAATTCATGGGAGACTTTTAGGTCACTTACATATTGTTTAGCAGTACAATAGTTCAGACTTGCTTCTTGAGAAATCAACTACAAATGGTGTTTCACACGGATGAGAATGAATGACTTAAGTCAACGAGAACTTGGCACAGGAGTCCCAGAATGATTTAGTTAACTCTTAATTCCTCTTAGGATACTTCAACGGCATAATCAAGGAGGGGCGATTTATTTTATTACAATATATATATATATATATACACTCCTTATCTAGTCCGGGAGTCCCGGATCCGGGACTCTACCTTCCCGATATTTTTTTGACGATCCGAGCCGTCCAATGTGTTCAAAAGGTGTTTTCCAAGGTCTACGCGGGAAATCTTCAAAAAAAAATACCGGGAAGGGCTTGATCCAAGCGGTTTTCGCAAAACTGTAAATATGCAGTTTTTTGCGAAAAACCGCTTGGATCAAGCCCTTCCCGGTATTTTTTTTTTGAAGATTTCCCGCGTGGACCTTGGAAAACACCTTTTGAACACATTGGACGGCTCGGATTTCCCAAAAACAATCGTTAAAAGCATCAAAACACCGAAAAAAGCTCTCATCCGGGATTTCCGGGATCCTTGACAGGATCGCCGGTGTATATATATATATAGGCAGCCTTCCTGTGGGCAAGGGAACAAAAGCCCCTCAAGGTTAAATGTATCCTTTATTTCGAGAGAATTTTTTCCATTTGCAGGGGTGTCTTCATATCAGGACAACTAAGGATCTGACTATAGCATCTTGTTTCAATCGGTAAAATTCCCCATTGCTTGTTCATTTGCATTGCAGTTCTCTATTTGGCAAACTACTTTGTTGTGAAAGGGAAAGCTTAGATTAACGAGTGGGATTATTGCCAAATCATTGACATCAAAATGTCGTGTTCCAAACCTTTTGTGACTCTGTAAGATGACATATAGCTTAAGTAAACTCATATCATCCAAAGCACCTCATGTATAAGAGGACTTATCACCATGGATACCATTTTTTCTTGTGTCCACTAAAAGACATGGAAATTTCAAAAAAATGAAACATAAAAGGATGACGAAAGTAGGAGTAAAAAGAAGAAGCGAGGGAGTAGTAATGAAGCGTTAGTAACAAAAAAATTCAACGAATGTCTCCATTATTGACAAACCTGAAAAATCTTATTCACGTTGTCGGGTAAATCAAGCCCATACGAATAGCTGTGACGCAAAGACACTATCTCAAGTACCCCAACACAGGTATGGCTGGAATGTTCAAACACCGGCACAGCCCAAGATGCCTGTATCTTGCAACGTAGAGCAAGGTCGCGTTGTGGATACTCTTTAGTAGTGTAATACTCCACTTGGGGAATACATTCGGGGAATTGATGAAGGAACACACGGCCAGGAAGCCCAAATTGTTCTTCTCGACTCTCTGCATCTGCGTAGAAGTAGTTGTACTTCCTACACATCTCCATCCTATAGTTACAAAGTGGCACTGTTTCACTCGGGTCAAATAATATTCCAGCAAGAGCAAAAGGTTCGTATCGAGTCGTAAGTAAAGTCCGCCCCTCCAACGTTTTTGTGGCTGCCCAAAATTGAACTAGGCACGGATAAAACCAGAGAGGTGATTGCATCAATTTTTGGAGGGCACGTCTGATATTGTCTCTAACTTTCGGGATCGCACAAACGTTGAGATTGAAGTCCGCACAATTATCTGTAAATGAAAAATAGAGGTTAAGCTAAAAATAAGAAGAAAGCAAAGAAAGACTTTGAGAGAGAGAGAGAGAGGGGTGACTTGCCGAGAGAGAGAGACGGTTCGATCTCGTGGTCTTGTTCGCTCCAGAAAACCCAGTTATCATAGAAATGCTGTTTATATAGCGACCATTTGAGTTGCTCCTTAAGCAAGTATTCCTTGAAATCGGGACCGAAATGATATTCAGCGAGTGCATCGCCATCACCATGAGAATCACTACCATCCATGGCCATTTCAATTTTTGCAGATAGGAAAAATGAAGTGAAACTTGCCTCCTTCCCACGCTACTTTCCTCTCTTGCCTTTAATCATCGGCCCAGAATAGTCAAACTTGTCGGTTCCTGCACCCTCGATTCTACGTCCCCATTGGCTGACCGTACATTTTTCTTCTGTTTTCTGGTTCAAATAATATCTTTTTGTCTCTATTTAAAAAAAAAAAAAAATTTAAATTTTGCATCGATTTTTTTTTGGATTATTGGCTCGTCTCAATGAGAGAATGTATAGTTTTAAATATAATTTCTTACTCCTTAGATTGATTTCTTCAGAAAAATAAAAAAAATTACAAAATCGACATAAAACTAACAAATGCAAATTTCTTTGAATAAATGCAACAAATTAATCCAAATGACTTACGAAGATTATCACCCATTTGTGCCCAAAGTGATGTTGGGCCTACTTTTGCAGCTGTCGTTTGGGCCGAAAGTCAGTCCTTTAAGATTGATTAAAGTGGATTTTGTTTTGGTTAACAGTCGTTTGAGCCTTAGTGGTCTTCGATGTTGTCTTCAGTTACTTGGGACCAATTTGGTTGTTTTCCTAATGCTTGGTGGTGGGTGACTAGAATCAAAGTCCTCTCATTCACATTGCTTATGTTTTCCTAATGAGGGATCCCTTATTGGAAGGGGATCCTATATATATATATACCGGGAAGGGCTTGATCCAAGCGGTTTTTCGCAAAAAACTGCATATTTACAGTTTTGCGAAAACCGCTTGGATCAAGCCCTTCCCGGTATTTTTTTTGAAGATTTCCCACGTGGACCTTGGAAAACACCTTTTGAACACATTGGACGGCTCGGATCGTCAAAAAAATATCGGGAAGGTGGAGTCCCGGATCCGGGACTCCCGGACTAGATAAGGAGTGTATATATATATATATATATATTTAAAATAAATTAAGCGGGTTTAATTATGTATGTGAGATTTCAAAGTGGGTTCCACAGCGGTTTGCATTTGGTGCACGCCAAACACTATACTCATAGTTTTATTGTATTTTGATAAGATGTTATTTGTTTGTGTAGACTAAGCCACACAAGTTCACATAAATACATGCAATATTTGGTATTTTAGTATAGCGTCTTTTCAAAGAGCTCTTGAGAGTATTTTTAAAATACATTTCAAAACTGTCATATTTGAATTATTTTTTGAAAAAAGAAGATTATTTTTGCCAAAAAAAATTCACCATTTATCTCCTTTCAATTTTTATCAAATTTTTGTATTTTATCATACCTCTCGAAAAGAGAATTCTTAAATTATAAAAATGTAGCTTATTTTTAAACTTTTCTAATTCCTCTCATAAAATGAAAAAAAGTCACATGAAAAATAACCTCTAAAGTGAATAAGCTTTTCAATCATTCATTTATTTTTATAATCATTTATTATTATTATTATTTTGCTTATTTTAAGTTGTTAAAACAAGAATGGACAAAAGACCTCTAAAGTGAATAAGCTTTTCTCATTCAAGTTTTAAGGGCAATCTAGACTTTTAATTTTGAAAAAGCTATTTGACAATTTATTCAAGCAAACAGGTTAAATTTATTTTACAATTTGTAAAAAGCTATGATAAACACTTTTACGACTTAGGTCTTGTTCTTCAATAGATTTTAGGTACATTTTATGAAAATCTCATAAAATGAACATTTTATGGAGGGGTGATAAAATGGAGTTATTTTCCCAACTGATAAAATGTAGTGGTTTTCTCATAGATTTTAGGAGGATTTTATGAAAATCTCATAAAATTACTTTTACATTTTATATGTTGAGATTGGAGTGTCATAAAATGTGAAATTTTATGAAACAAAAATCTGCTGAAGAACGAAGCCTTATTTTAATCATCGTGAGCAAATAATCTAAAAAGTTCATTTATAAGTGCTACCACATAGGCCACTATATAGATTAGATTTATCTAACGTAACTTTTTTCATCTTTAGACGTAAAATTAGTAATTAAATTTTGTAGTCAAATTTTGCTATCAAATCTAACTCGATAACATTTTTGATTACTCAAGATTATCACTGATGATATTATGGCTAATCCCTTTACTATCTCTCGCGCGCAATTCTGTTTAGTTCTTCAGTTACAGCCCCTTTGGATTGAGAGAATTCGGGAGAAAAGAAAGGAAATGGAAGGGGAAGGCTTTCTCTCCCTTGTTTGGATGAGCAAAGCCGTGAGAGAGGGAGAGATTTGGTGAGAGAGCTGAACCCCTTACCCCCGTTTTTCTTTCTCACCAATTTTGGCAAGATTTCGAGAGAAAGGGAGCCCTGGGCTTCCGTACAACAAACGGCGACGTCGCCGAAGAACCTGCAGACCCAATTCAGCAACGTTAATGGCGTTGGCGGAGAGAGTGGCGGTGGTCGAGATCCTGGATCTTTGATTTGAAGCTTGGATTTGGTCGCCGGAGGGTCGCCGGAAATTTGCCGGAGAGAGTTTGGTCGCCAGAGAGACTCTGATTTCTCACTCTTGTTTGGATCCCTGGTGAGAAATTGCTCTCCTTTCTTCTCTTTTCTCACTAATAGGGAGAGCACTCTCCTTTCTTTTCCTTTCTTCTCCCCGCTGCCAAAGGAGCTGTTAACTCCCAAAATAGGCGCGAAAAGTTCTCTCCAGTGACCAAATTAGGGTTTTTGACAAAGCTCAGAGATTTTTTCTGATTCAGTAACTATGGCCACTCCTCTTCCTTCTTCATTACGTCCTACGAAGCGTAGACGCGAGAACCAGAACGAACACGAAGACGAAGACCCGAAAGACAGTACAGCAACAGTACAGACGATTAATAGTTCACCAAACGGTACGGAAAAGGATGAGAAGAAGAAGATGTCGCCAGTGGTGGTGTTTGCTCATGGCGCTGGTGCCCCTTCCTCTTCTGATTGGATGATTAGGTCTTCTTTCTCCTCTTTGATACATTCAAGTATTTTCTTGCATATGAGTTATCGGTTGTACAGCTACAGAATAGGTGTACTGTTGTTTAAAATCTGCTTCGGAATGCGTAAAACCTGCACTTTTTAGACCCAAGACAGGGCTGGAAATGAACCGAGTTTCTCTCGAGCAGCTCGAGGCTCGGCTTGACTCGAACGGATTAGTAATCAAGCCAAGTTTGAGCTCGTGTTTTAGACTTGTGTAGTAAACGAGCAGCACTCTAAACCTCCTCTTTGGTTGGAAAAGCTCAGCTCATTTGTGTAGGAGTGGAAAGGCTCATTTAGTGAGTGAACCAGTCTTGGCTCGCCTCAATTGAGCACGAGCTCGAGTTTTAGGCTCGTTTAGTAAATAAGCCGAGTTCAAACATTACGAAGCTCCGCTTGTTTGTACCCCTACTCAAGAGTGAGCGCGCAGGGTTATTTTGCGATTGGACTAGTTCTTCAGTTTCAACATGTCGCTAACAAGAAGAAAGCTGGAAGAAATATTTGCAAGTTGTGATTTTTATCCATATTCCCCCGTAGCAATAAGTTGAAATCATTTCTATCTCAGTTGTTTATTGTTTCTGGTGGTTTCCATTTTTCTTTTGTTTTGTTTTTCCTCCAAATGTTAAATGGTTTAAATTTTGTATTTTTGTGTATAATGTATATAAGCATTAAAAGAACCCAAAGGAATCATTATACCTGATAAATTGATCAGTGTAGTAGATGCATTTACACATGTACCCTGCACCTCTTTATGATGTGAATGTGGAGATCAGTTGTCCTCAATTCTTGGATGCTTTGGTTTTGTATGCTGAGAATTGGTAACTTCTGGAATAGCAAGTCCTACATATTGATTTGTGCTTCTTGGTAGATTTAAGTGTTAATGATTTGAAAAATGCTGGAATGAAGTAGAAAAGCAAATAAGTAGTGTTTTTCCAGGAGTCATCTATTTTAAAAAGATTTAAGCACCAAGAGCATGCTTCAAGATTGAATTCCCCCCTTTGTTAGTACTTGACACTCTTTGTGTGCAGATGGAAGGGACTATTGGCCAAAGAGTTGCAGGCTGTTGAAGTTGTCACGTTTGACTACCCATGTAAGATATAATTAATCATGGTTTTTGATCTTCTTGTGAGCTGGATTTTGAAATCCTTTCTCAAGATGCTTGAAACCTGTGACACTAATCTGTATCGGTGTGTCTGTGTAACTCGCTCCATCCCAAAATGGATGTCCAAAGCTGTCATTCACACCTCTCAAAAAATAGTCTATATTTTTCAAGTTATAATGTATTGTATATGCAATATGAATCTTGTTTGACAGAGCTTTTAACATCATAAAGATTAAAGAGTATTATAAATTACAAAATATAGATGATTTTTAAGAAGCGTGGATTGTAGTTTCGGACATCGATTTTGGGATGGAGGAAGTGCAATCGATGCCTAATACTCAAGATGAGCAATTGACTGATATGTGGTTCTCTTTTTTTTATGACTTTCTTTTGTCAGTAAATTAACTTTTATTGAACAAAACAAGGACGAAACCACCGGGGCATACCCCTACAGAAATACATCAAAACCAGACAAACAAACTACTTCTCATAGGGAAAGCACCCACAGCCAATGAAAATCTAAGGTCTGAATATGCTTATAAATTGCTTGAGAATCTCTATGATAGCATGTCATTTCTTGAGACTGCAGGTGATTGCCTTTCAAGCTAAAGTGGTGTTAGGATTAGGGGTATCTTGAAAAGTCAGTGGTAGTAAACCTTTTTCAGGCTTTTTTTTTGTGTGTGTGTGTTTGTGAAATCACATTTAAAGTCAAGTGTTTTCACTGATGGAGGAAGAGTTACTAATGTTACGGAAAAAAAAATTTCTCTTACAATTCCAGTAGTTGCCCTTTAGTCTTTCCTAGTACTTTCTCTCCTACTTTCCGTCCTACTTTTCGACAGTGGCAAACAAGAACAATGACTCCCTGATGTGGAAAAAGATTAAACAAGAAGTCACTTCGTTTCACAAGTTGTTTTCTTGTATATTTGAATACTTTATTTGTTTCCTTACTTTTCTTGTCTTCTATTAGGCTGAGTTTCTCAAAAAAATTAATCAAAAATAAAATCAAGGTTGATTTTATCAAATGAGAGCTTCTTTTAAGGCAAAAAAATTGAGATTTTATCAAACATGTTTCTCATTTGATAAAAGTCTTTGATAATTTTCTTTTGGGAAACTAGGCCTAATTCAAAATCAACTTAGAAAAGATTTGGGAAAATGTTTGAAGGCCAATTCAAAGATCTAATTTTGGTAAATCTTGGTATATTTCAATACCAAAGTAACAAGAAGGCCAATTCTTATGCTTCCAATTTGCATAAAGTTTTTGAGAATAGAGATAAAGTTAAAGGTAATGAGGAAATGTAGGTCAGAGAAATAATTGAGCATAGGGCAAATAATTCCATTGATGGCCTACCTCAAAGTCTTCAATCACCTACCGAGAATTACTCCCTTGTCTGAAGCGTGGGTTTGCAACAGAATTGATGTCGGCCTATAAACTAGTCGAGTGAAATTTTGTTCACCCTTCTTTAAAGAGGGTGAACAAAACTCTCTCTCTTATTGGTTGAATTGGTGTGAATCCCACTACAAAGTAATCTCATGCTTACCTCTGCAATACACTTTTTGGTAAGTGTGACATCACTTTGTAGTGGGACCCACACGTTTCAACCAATAGGAGGGAGGGTTTTGTTCACCTTTTTTTAAGGAGGGTGAACAAAATTGCTCTCAAACGAGTTCGTTGGGGTCGGGGTATCTCAGGTGAGAGAGTGTCGTCAACTATATGGTGGGGCTACATGACGGTATTAATGTGCATCTTGAACGTTCAAAATTATTCTGAATGATCCAAATTTTAGAGAAAGAAAAAGGAGAGAGGGAGGGAAAAATTTGGCCTGTCGAAATGCTTTTAGATGACTGAGATATACGCTCAAACACCACATCAGTGGTATCCTATTTACATTCAAAATTTTCTCCATCATTTGGCCCAGATTTTTAAACCTGTCATAGCCTGAGGTCTTTGCCTTGGGAAACTAGCCCTAAAGTTGCCGCGTGCACTGCACTATTCTACTCCCCCATTGGCTGGCCGTAGATTTTCTTTTTGTTTCTTGGTTGAAATAATTTATCCTTATTCAAAATTAAAAATAAAAAATACAGTTGTTAGATAGCAAATCTCCTTGTTAAATAGCAAGTTGATTTTTTTTTTTTTTTTTAAGAGCAAAACTGCAAGTTATTTGTTCTAGCCTTTGGTATCTTTTTTTGCTACTTTGCTAGTAATGATGCGGAGAGAAAATACAGTGGTTTTGTTCCCTCACCTTTTTTTTTTGGTAAAATTTTGTTCCCTCACCTTAGAGGCATGTTCTCTTGGCCTGAGACATTGAGTTCCATTTTTGACATATTTCACAGTATTTATGTCTGGGGAAGTTTCACTTGAGTTGGGAATCATGTTCTTGACTTCTTAAATCTCTTCATCTTTTTTATTACCTTAAAGAATGAATATGCGTTTTGTTTTGAATCGTTCACAGCCATGGCCTACTGGATGGTTTTCGTCGGGCGTAATCCTAGGATTTATCCAACTTGGGAGGAAGCTGAAGCCGAGATTATTGGATACTTGATGAACAAGCATAGAAGGTATAATACGCTTGACGAAGCAGAAGCATTCTTCTTCTGCTTCTTCGGGCATTGTTAAAGCTTCACGAGGATAAATTCAGTCTCTTACGAATGCAAATGGTCCGAACCCAACATCAAACCAGTGTTGGTGCTTCCACTTCGGCAAGTCCATAAATGAATTCGTGGAGCGCGACGCCAATGTTCAAACTTTGGCCTTTTGTTGCAATTTTCTTCATGGGTTTGTTACTTGTATTTTGTTGGCACATCCATTGTATTCCAAATGAAGTTGTACTTCGTAGCTAGATGAATTAGTAGTAGATGAACTAATGACAATCATTTTCAGAAGGTTTAATGTGAAAGTTTATTATCACTTTGTATGAGCATATCTCTACATTATTTTGTTGGCCTTTGTTGGATAAAGTATGCACTAACTAATTTGGAAGGGTTCCAGAATCATCTATTTCTGAAAACAACATAATCAACATGCTTCCTGCAGAAACATGCAGCTAATGAGGTCATCTCCAACTCTTTCCCTCTACTCAATACTAGTGATATGAACCAATCCAATCGGCATAAGATCCAATCACAACTTCTGAGTTTAAGTGACGGTTATATGCTAAGAAGCACGATATGGACACGATACGATATGAATTATTGTAAAAATAACCTAACATGAGATACAGGATACCAGTTCAAAAAAAAAAAAAGAAATACGGGATACAGACATAATGGCCTTGTTTGGTTGGGTTTTTGGGAACCGGTCTTGGAAACCACCCCTTGTTTGGTTTCCAAAAACCCACCTCTGCCCCTTTTTTTTTTTTTTTTTAAAGCTCCGTCCAGTACCTTGAGGGGGCCAGTGGGCCCCGTTGTTAGCGTCAGACGTTTGACTGTGCCATACTTGAAGGATAATCCTACGGTCCTTGTTGAAATTGACCCCACCAAGTGCAAAACCCCACACGATAAAAGTCTTCTGAAATTGACTGTGTGAATATGCAGTACCACTTTTGAAAATGACAGCTGTACCACTTTTGAAAACCATTTTCAAGTGAAGTTCTCAAGTCTGGTTCCCAAGAACCCAACCAAACACAACGAATACGACATAGACACGACCTATTCAAGCAACACAGGTTCAACAAATATAATCCAACATATGGCAAGTTGAGTACAAAGAAAGCTTGAACCGAATTTGTTTTTATTGATTGCTTCAGTAGAGTATAAGTTACAAAATTCATCTCTTTGACACTTCGAAAACAAACTTTACACAGCTGTAGTCCAAAAAAGAGGAGGAGTTGATGATGCATCATTCCCTCCAACTGAAAGCACTTTTTCCTTGATCAGCTCCACATCTACGATAAATAACAAAATTGTAAATGAGATACAATGAATGGGAACAATGTAGACTCAATGTAGGTAAAGGTATTTGGGAACATGGTCACCTTATGCAATATAAGAACACATTCATTTAAGTCTGCTGGCCTGCATCGGGAAAATTGGTGAAGGGCTGAATTCATAAACCAAGAAAAATTGAATAACCCAGATGAGAAAATCAACCCATAACAATTCAGAACCAAGAATGGAGCGAATCGAGGTCCAAAAATTTAGCAAGAAATCTCAAGTGAAACTTCCCCAAACATAAATATTGTGAAATATGTCAAAAATGGAACTCAATGTCTCGGGCCAAGAGAAGATGCCTCTGAGGTGAGGGAACAAAGCCACTGTATTTTCTCTTCGCATCATTACTAGCAAAGTAGCAAAAAAGATAACAAAGGCTAGAACAAATAACTTGCAGTTTTGCTCTTAAAAAAAAAAAAAAAAAAAAAGTCAACATGCTATTTAACAAGGAGATTTGAAGTCTATAAACATAAATCTCTCAAATTCAGCTTTTGGGCATTCCAGTAAATTCGAGATGGAAAATACCCAGGTTAAAACCGAAATCGAAACTGAGAAACCCGAAACTTTACAAAAACCCTAATTTCACGAATTTCACAGAAATTTTGAGAAACCCTAACTTTAGAAATCGAGATACATGGAAACCCAGACGATAGAGAGAGCGAGAGAAGAGAAAGAGACCCGTCGTCAGTGGTGGTTTGATTCGATCGGAGTCTGGGAAGATGGACTGGATGTGCGATCTTCAGAGCGAGAGAAGAGAAAGAGACCCGTCGTCGGTGGTGGTTCGATTCGATCGGAGTATCGGAAGATGGACTGGATGTGCGATCTTCTTCTTCATCGTCATCGATGGCTTCTCGATTCAAGTTCTCTCTCTCTCTCTCTCTCTCTCTCGTCTGGCGTCTGTTTGAATGGGGGAGGGATATGACCCGCGACCCAAACCCAGGTCCTATTATGACCCGCGAAGCTATTTTTTACCTGTTTAGGACCCGCGAACTTCTCCTTCGTTTTAAAGCCGTTGGATCTCATCCAACGGCTGTAAAAAGAGTCCCGGATTTAAGCCCATTTCCAGGATCCCTGATAAGAAACTTTTCCATATATATATATATATATAGAGGAACTCTCTAGTCCGGGACCCTTGGGTCCGGATCTCATAGTTCCGGATCAAATTTTCATGATCCGAACCGTCCAATGTGTTCAAAAAGTGTTTTCCAAGGTCCACGCGGGAAATCTTCAAAAAAAAATACCGGGAAGGGCTTGATCCACGCAATTTTGTAAATATGCAGTTTTTGCGAAAAACTGCGTGGATCAAGCCCTTCCCGGTATTTTTTTTTGAAGATTTCACGCGTGGACCTTGGAAAACACCTTTTGAACACATTGGACGGCTCGGATCTTCAAAAAAATATCGGGAAGGGCTTCAAAACGCTTCAATCCGGGATTTCCGGGATCCTTGACAGGATCCTCCCCGGATATATATATATATATATATATAGAATAATGATCTACTAAGGACTCCCTTAGGATAAGAAATTGCGGACCTCACCATTCTGGATCAAATTTTGACGATCCGAACCGCTCAATGTTTTTAAAATGCATTTTCCAGGGTCCACGCGGAAAATCTTCAAAAAAAAATACCCGGAAGGGCTTGATCGGATCAGTTTTTGTTAAAAACGCTCTGGAAAATGCATTTTAAAAACATTGAGCGGTTCGGATCGTCAAAATTTGATCCGGAAAGTTGAAAAAGGGGGAGGTCCGCACCAAATTTGTGTTTGAGGGAGTCCTCAATAGATCGGGACTGTATATATATATATCCTCTATTTCGAGGGAACAAAAGCCCCTCAAGGTTAAATGTATCCTTTATTTCGAGAGAATTTTTCCCATTTGCAGGGATGTCTTCATGTCAGGACAACTAAGGATCTGACTGGAGCATCTTGTTTCAATCCGTAAAATTCCCCATTGATTGATTGTTCATTTGCATTGCAGTTCTCTATTTGGCGAACTACTTCGTTGTGAAAGGGAGAGCTTAGACTAACGAGTGGGATTGTTGCCAAATCATTGACATCAAAATGTTGTGTTCCAAACTTTTTGTGACTCTGTAAGATGACATGTAGCTTAAGTATATTCATATTGTCCAAAGCACCTCATGTATAAGAGGAGTTACCACCATGGATACCATTTTTTCTTGTGTCCACTGAAAGACTTGGAAATTTCAAAAAAAAAAGAAGGGTCCGTTTTTTGGAAGGACATAGTAAAGAGGTCTTTACTTCAATAAGGACATCAACTTTTTCCTTAATGCCAAAAGGACAAATCACCTATACATTCCAAAAAAACCCCCCACTAGCCCATAAAAGTGCTTAAATCCCTCAAACCGTATGAAAGTGCATAAACTCCCAAACCTAATGAAAGTGCCTAAACTCCCAAACCTAATGAAAATGCCTAAAACCCTAGGGTACCCTAAAAAAGTGCCTAAACCACTAAAATCTTATAATTGGAAAGTGCCCCCTAAACCTAAACCATAGGTTACCCTGTGAAAGTGCCTAAAACACAAGGGTACCATATAAAAGTGCCTAAACAACTAAAACCCTATAATTAGAAGGTGCACCCTAAGTGTCTAATCCCACTATAACCTACCCTACAGAGCCTAACCCCTCTAAAATTGAACTCCAAAATTAAACACAATCCCAAAATTAAAGAAACAAAATCAATTTTGTCCCAACCACCCAAGACCCACGCATGAGAGAGAGAGAGAGAGAGAGAGAGAAAGAAAGAAAGTGACGGGCAGAAGCCCTCAAAATTAACTGAATGACTTGTCCCTTTCAAGGGACATGTCGGGACAGGAAATGGAAAAGTGACCAGGGACATATCGCATAGAAATGAAAGTCATTCTGAGGAATTCGAATACAAATGAAAGTGACCCAGGGACCTGTCACTTTCGGTTTGTAACGCAGGGACACGGTGCGCGTGAGGATGAGCTTCAGTAAGGGCGTTTTTGTCTAGTTTTGTCCTTGAGTCCTCAAAATTTTCCTATCAATGTACTAGAGGCATTAAAATAAGTTAAGCTGGACTAAACACCATTTAAAACCCCAAGCTTGGCCTTTAGACCAATTTTCTGAAAAAAGAAACATAAAAGGATGACGAAAGTATGAAAATTAACAGCTAAACTTGTAAGTTGTACGCCTTATTAATTTAAGTAAGAGTTATTAATGGAGATTCGATATCAAGATTTTGTTTGAAGATATTGACAAAGAATAATGTCCAACACTTTTGTCAGCAGTAGACACCCTTATTCATATAGGTCGTTTCCAGTTGTTTAAAAACGGGTCCACCCTGAGCTCAATTTGATGATAACAAATGTTTATTTTCTTGAGATCGAGAAGCTTCACCACGCCAAAAATTATGCTGAATGGTAATTCATCGATATGATTCAAAAAATATGTATATTGCCAAAGTCCCGATCTCTTAAGGGATCCCTCATACAAAATTTGGTGCGGACCAAGGCATTTTTCAACTTTCCGGATCAAATTTTGACGATCCGAACCGCTCAATGTTTTTAATATGTACAGTTTTACCAAAAACTGTGTGGATCAAGCCCTTCCGGGTATTTTTTTTTGAAGATTTCCCGCGTAGGCCTTTGGAAAATGCATTTTAAAAACATTGAGCGGTTCGGATCGTCAAAATTTGGCTCGGAAAGGTGAGGTCCGCACCAAATTTGGTATGAGGGATCCCTTATTAGATCATTGGTGTATATATATATATATATATATGACCAGCTTCTTATCAGGACCCCCGTTTTTGCACAGTATCCGGACCCTTTAATCGCAGCCGTTGGATTCAATCCAACGGCCCAGCCTCAGTCTTTCATTAACGTTGAACCCCCTTCATTAACTGAACCCTTTAAGGGTCAGGGGTCACTAACAAAAGCCCTAACTTCTTCTTCCCCCTCTCATTTTGACGCTGCTTTTGGAGAGAATAGAGAGAGGCGACTCCTGAGAACAACGACGAACGACGACGACGACGTCGACGAGCTCCACCACTCTTATTCACTCCGATCGATGTTCCCCAAACTCACACGTTTTCCCTCACTGTCCCACATAACGTGATTCAGAAGAGAGAGAATACTTGAGAAACTCGCGATCGCGATCGAGGACGACGAGCTCGCACTCCACTCTCTCTTTCCAGACTCCGATCATAAAGGAACCCTGGACGAAAAGGTATCTCTTCTCTTCCTCTTCTCTCGCTGTTGTTTGAAGTTAGGGTTTATAATTTGTGAAGTTAGGGTTTCAGATTTGTGAAATTGTGAAGTTATGGTTTCAAATTTTTAAAATTTGTGAACTTAGGTTTTCAAATTTGTGAAATTGTGAACAGGTCGTGAACTTAGGGTTTCAAATTTTTGAAATTTTTGAACTTAGGGTTCAGACTACGTGGTATGAACTCATTCGGGTTCAGTCTACCTCTGTCCAGTCTAGCAAGTACTGAGCTCAACTAGCCTTTGTCCTACTTATGTTGGACCAGCTATGCAGATTGTTTTAATTTTTGGCAAAAATCATGTCTATGTTCATTTGACTATATTTGGATTATACGCTACTCAAGTAGTTTGAATTAGTGAATTGTAAGAGGTTAATAGGTCACTTTGTAGTCCATATTTTAGAAGTATCTTCTTGAAGGACAATTTCAAATAAATTTAACAACTGTTGAGAAGATTGGCAAAATGGAAAGTTTTTAGGCTTGAGTGACTCGTGGTAACATAAAAATATCAATGAGAGAGGAAATACAATCATGAACCTTGCCCAGTAAACACATTGACTGTGGCAAAGTAATTCCAGTTTTTCCCCTTCTATTTTATTTTCTCATTTCAACCTCACTCTCCACCACCGGCCTACGATTCAAAGCAACGTTGGTTATACTTTATTACTAGACTTGAAACCCTAGGGAACTGCTACCTACTGGGAGGCTTGTATCAAGACTGCATTTGCATTTGAGACAGTTAAATGTGCTCAAGATTCTAGATACATGGTTTCCTCTTCTGTGGTTTTATGTTAAACTTGATTGGCAAATAAAAGAAGTTTTGGAGGCAGTGGTATGGTTACTATTCAATGTTAAATTTTGAGGTAGATCTCGCATTTGATAGAAACTCAGTTAGGTAAATGCCTCCTCCCATAAGAAAAGTTGCTTTCCATAATTGAGCATATCATGTATGCTTAAGCCTTCTTGTTATTTCTTTTCCCTTGATATTTCCTCTTTTGATATTTCCTCTTTTGTTTTCAGTGGTTGACATGTTGGAAATTCGTCCATTTATTGTGTCAACATATTGAAACAAGTATTTTGATACCCAATCCATTAGTTTCTTAAGCAACCACCACTGTTTGACTTATCTTCTTCTTTTCTAGTAGGTGACTAAGCTTCTCCTAACCAAGCATTAGATCCTTAATCACTAAATCTTTGGCTTTTCAAAATTTTGCAATCTTGAGCCTTTAAACTAACTTTTGTCCTTGGTCTTCTGTGTTTGTTTATTAAGTTCTTTTATTTTTTTATTTTTTCCTACAGTATCTTACTTCCACTGCCCAGGATGGACCCATATGAATGTGCAGTTTTATATTTACATGTGTTCCGAACTGTTGCTGCAGATGATATGCTCATGCAGATGATATGCTCATGTATTCAGTTGCTGCATTCCATCTGAAGAGATTCAAGAATTATGGCTCCTACGTTGAGAAGATTGACAAGCATGTGGAGTTCCCACTGGAGCTAGACTTGCTGCCCTACATTGACAAGCTTCTCCTTTTTACCTTTTTCTACATTTTCAATCAACTATGTAAATATTGTAATTTCTTTTCCTGCAAAACTTGCAGCTGATTGTTTGGGATGAGATTTACATAATTGTAAAGCAAGATATGTAAACATCAGGAGTTGGATCATTTGTTCTTCTACCATGTATAACTTCTAATATTAGCCGAGACAGTTTGTAAATTGATGCAAGAGAATTTGGCTATTTGGAAATTAGAAGTGTTCTTCGAATCTGTTAAAGGTTTTTTGAATTTCCCAAGGAAGTTGCAGTTTGTTATGTTTGAGTTATGGAAACTGCAGTTTGTTATGTTTGAAGTATCTTTTAGACCACAAAGTATGCCGATACAAAGTACAAAGAACACAACAAGAAGCAACTGGAACTCTGATACAAAGTACAAAAAAAATCTTTCTTCCATTCATTCATAAACAAGTACAAAAATTGTTCAATAACCATGAGCATTTTTGCAACACTAAAAATTGTTCATTAGCCATGTCAATGTGCATTCATTGAACCTTCTATTATAGCTATCATCAGTTTCACACCCAAAAGAATTACAAAAAATAGAATCACAGACACAACAAAAAAAAATGTACATAAGTTCGTTCATTCATAAACAAAATTATTGAAACAACATACATATACAAGTTTATAATACATGTAAAAGTTTATGCATACACAAGTTATAAATTTCCATGATGTACATTAACCACTGATCTCCCAATGGCCGGTAGCAACACTTCGATTGAGCATATTAATGACCATTTTTGCAATCCGATTCAAAAAATGCTTCGAACCAACTAGCAACACTTATGAAGGAAGGTTACTACTTCCTTGGAAGTAAGAAAAGAACTTGATCCAACTGGCATCCCAGGCTTACTAAAGTCATACTCTATCCACCCCTTCAGTACATCAAGTATGCAAAGAAGCACTGTAGCATCAGTACCCTTCTCAGAGAGCAAGGTATTCAGAACATGTGTAATTGATCGTTTGCAATCCGGAACAAGCATCACCCTTTCACCGATAAGTTTCAAGACAGATTTAAGATTAGTAATGACACCTCCAACATCGGCACCTGGACGGGAAGAAGTAACAGCAGACTCTGGATCTGTTCTTTGACCCTGGAAGAGAAAACAGAGATACATGTAATTCCAAGAATATGACACCAAAGAAAAGTTTGGAATCAATTAAGACCAATAGAGTAAGCATAAAATACAACTACAATAAAGGAAGGGAAGGTAAATAAAAGTGAATTCCACCAATTGTCAACAAATATTAGACGCACAAGAAAACAAGTTTCACTAGAAATCCACAAAAGTTTGTAGTCTTCTTCTTCACAGTTTCCCTTGGATTCATGAAAGATTGTAAGCAACATCATCCAGACATTTAATGAAAGCAAAAACAGAGAACAAAATAGAGGGAAAATATTCGGGACCTATCAAACATGGCAACTTTCATACTATAATGAGAACTGGGAAAACAAACAAACACGGATCAGGCACATCAAAGTTAATACCGTCGATTCGGGATAACCTCCATGCTAGAACTGATTCTTAAACTAAATTGTACATTGAATAAACTCATATCAAACATTTCGAGCAATGACTACTGATAGAACTAATTTTGATGAATGACTTGGGTTCAAAGGCTAGAGGAGCCTCAATGGGAGTCACGGCAAGTTAGAGTGTTTGGGTAGAAGCAATATCAATTAACCACAATGGCAGTAGTCACAGATTAAAAATAAATGATAGCAAATATGTATAGAACCCACTTCCACCAAGTTAAAGTTATTGTTGCAGTTAGGCGTGAAATTATAACCCCCACCCTTAAAGAAAACTCCTGAACTGACCCAAAAAAAAACAGGCACAAATTGGTTTCATTCGGCTTTTGTAATTGATTGTTTCGGTTCGGTTTTATTTCTGCAGAAATTTTAATTTCGGTACAGCGTCAGGTTTTTCTACTTTGCAACCGGTTCCACCGAACCAAACTGGATCATGTTTACGCCTGCAACATTAATCATGACCGTCCATATTTCAGCTCCTTAATTCAAAGCCCCACTTGTCATGCAGAGTCTAAACCCTAATTGCACAAGCATTGAACAAACCCTAACTTTACAAACCTAACTTCAGAAATCAATGACTGAAACCCTAACTTTACAAATCGAAAGTAGAAATCAATGTTATTAGAAGCTTGATACCTTGATACAAATCACGGTGGGTCGCGTCGCGGTGGTGGGTGGGTCGCGTCGCGGTGGTGGGTCGGTCGCGGTAGGGTGGGTCGCGGTGGGTGGGTCGCGCTGGGGATCTGATCTTCTTCTTCTCTCTTCTTCTTCTTCTTCGTGTGGTTCTTCTTCTTCGTGTGGTTCTTCTTCTTCTTCTTCTTCTTCGTGTTTCTCTCTCTACTTCACCAGATCGCCTCCCTCTCCTCTCTCAGACGTGGGAAGTGAAATGAGGGAGAGAGACTGAAGTTGAGGGTTTTGTTCGTGACCCTTGCCCTTTGACCTGTTACGAGAGGGTTCAAGTGAGCCTTAGCAGTTGGGCCGTTGGATTTAATCCAACGGCTACGATTAACAGGTCCGGAAACAATCCATTTTCGGGAGACCGCATAAGAAGCGGATTGTATATATATATATATAGGGAGAGCTTCTAAAACGGGATTCCCGTTTCCGGACCTCCATGATCCAAACATTTTTTTGACGATCCGATCCGTCCAATGTGTTCAGAAGGTGTTTTCAAGGGTCCACGCGGAAAATCTTCAAAAAAAATACCGGGAAGGGCTTGATCCAAGCAGTTTTCGCAAAAAATATATATTTACAGTTTTTGCGGAAATTGCTTGGATCAAGCCCTTCCCAGTATTTTTTTTTGATGATTTTCCGCGTGGACCCTTGAAAACACCTTCTGAACACATTGGACGGCTCAGATTTTCCAAAAAGAATTTGCAACACAAAAAAAATCACTTTTTTCTTATTAACGGGAGGTGTGGACTAGAAGTTTTGTATATATATATATATATAGAGTCCGGTTCCGGTCAGGACACCCTTACCTATCTTAGGTCCGGAATTTTCACTTCCCGGTCATTTGGCCGGGATCCGAACCGTTGGATGTTTTTAAAACATGTTTTTTAGGTTCCACGCAGGAAATGGGCAAAAACAAATACCGGGAAGGGTTTCATCCGAGCATTTTTCGATAAAACTGTAAAATCGCAGTTTTATCGAAAAATGCTCGGATGAAACCCTTCCCGGTATTTTTTTTTGCCCATTTCCCGCGTGGAACCTTAAAAACATGTTTTAAAAACATCCAACAGTTCGGATCCTGGCCAAATGACCGGGAAGTGAAAATTCCGGACCTAAGATAGGTCCGGGTGTCCTGACCGGATCCTTGTTATATATATATATATATATATATATATATATATATATATATATATATATTGACGCATACACTGAATGGGAGCCCATTTGTATGAAGATGAAATATTGTTCGATCAGTTTTTGAGCGAAATACAAGCAACAGGATAGAAACGAAAAATGTCAAAATTGGAGCCATCCAATTTTTTTTACCAACTGGAGAGGATCGAATGGGCTGTTCTTCTCTCGGTAGAGAGAGTCTCTCTCTAGAAATAGAGTTTTCCTAGGGTTTTATCCCTAACTTTTTTTCCTCAGCCGCCGCCCCAACCTTCTCTTCTCCACAGCCAGATCCACCTCAGTCCAATCCCTCTCAACTCCTTCGCCTTCCTTTTACTGGTTCCGTTTTGTGGTGGGGGGGTGGCTCCGTCTTTTGGCTCACCTCCCCCGCCCTCCCTTCACCGCCGACCGCCCTCTCCTCACCACCGTACCAATGTGGCCCAAGGGCGGCCAGCACCCTCCGGCGAATAAAAGCTCTATTATCCGAAGACGGAGGCTGTGGAGTCTGGTCTCTTTCCCGGAGCAGCGACTCGGTAAATCTCGAAGGTGTTGATGTAACTCGGTGTGACTCAGTGGGTTGCCTCGGTTTATTCCAACTGTCTCATTTTTTACCCTGCTTGCTTTTTCTTTTTTGTTTAAGTTTTAGATTTGTTTTATCCGGTTGTGGTAGCTTTGTTTTCGGGACTGGTTTCACCAGTTTTCCGGTCAATGGTGCACTGATGCTTACTTGGAGGTCTGGCTTGTTGTGGGTTGTCTGGTCAATTACCGCCCCGGAGTTTCGAAGTGTCAGCAGGAACTCGCAATGGAGCATCCCTTTGCGGCTGTGAGGGTTTTTTCCTTACTCCGTGAATGCCAACATTAGCCAATTTACGGACCGCTTTTAATGGATTGAGCTCTGGGTTGCTCCTCTACTGATTCTTGGATGGACTCTACGCCACATTGTGTCGGTCTGCTTTTTGGGCAGTAATGTGTCTTTGAGCTTTTATGCCCATTTGTGGTATGCTCGTATCTTAGTCTTAGTAGTGCTAGCTCTTTCCGAGTTTTATGCTCCTTTAATGTAAGTGCCGTTAGGCTTCTTTGGAATGAAACTTACTTTTGATCAAAAAAAAACTGGAGAGGATCAAGGTCCATTCATATATATATAGATGTCCGAAATATTGTCTCCAATTTGAAAATAAAAAATAAAAAAATTTGTTTAGCCATTCATATATAACTCTCATAAGTTAATCGTAGTTTAAATGCTAAAAACTATTAGGCAATCGGGATGTCCCATTTGATGTTTCAAGGAGACATATTCCAAAAGGACGTGGATTTAGCTTAAAAAGTTTAAATTCCCAGCCAAAAAATAAGAAGAAAGCAAAGAAAGACTTTGGTAGAGAGGGATGACTTGCCGAGAGAGAGACGGTTCGATCTGGCGGTCTTGCTCGCTCCAGAAAACCCATCCAGAACACGAAGTACTTTTAAATCGCGACCATTTGAGTTGTTCCTTAAGCATGTATTCCTTGAAATTGGGAGGGAAATGGTCCTCCGCAAGATCTTCAGGGATTGTATCGCCATCACCATGAGAAACACTTGCGATCGAGGACATGTTCATCTCGCCATCCATTTCTCAAAGTCGACAATTCTGGATGAAAGACTACAGCCCTCAATTAAAGACGGTAAAAACCAAAATAAGATACTAAAATCCCCCTTCCTTAGAGTAATTATTCAGTGGTGCCTTAAGCTCAGTATTTGAAATACTCCCTCCGTACCTAAACAATAGTCCATTACAAAAAGTTGTTTCATTTTTCAAATAAAAAAATTAGGTACTTCCATGTATAATTTTTCGAATTGAAAAATAGCAAGAGAGAGAGTAAGGGAGTATTATTTAGGAACAGAGGGAGTATTACTAACATAGTATGATTTAAAAGAATCGGCAAGACTTTACAATACTTTGTTAATCAGTTCATACGAATGATGCACTTATTACTTTTTTATCAATCTGATTTTTCGCACGAATGATTCACATGTCTGGTGCTACAAAATGGACGTCTCAATATTTTCAAAATATGTTATGAGGCCACGCACTATTGAGTGGTGTTTTCGATCAAGAAATATGTTCAAAATGATGTGTTCGTAAACTCAAACATGTATGTGAAAAGTGAAAACCAACGCGTTATTAAATTGTTTGATAATAAAGGTGACCGATTGATGGTTCCGTTCACCCAGAGATAATAACGAACTTGTAATAAAATTAGCTCCATAACATATTTTCTAAGTCTTGACATACAAAATCAGGTTGATCGGACATTGGTAACAATATTAAAATACAATTTTTTGTTAGTAAATTGATTCAAATCCATCATTTATTACTATCTAATCGATCTAATTATTTGGATGGATGATTTACAAAATGAATGTCTCAAATTTATGTTATGACACCATATGCTATTGAGTGGTTTGTTTGAGAGATTCGTTTAAAATAGTGTGTTTGTAGCAAAACTACAAAACAAATAATAAAGGAAGGGAGGAAACACCTTTACGTAACAACCAAAGCGTTTTAGTAGTTCGACAAACTGGGGCAAGTGATTCGAACGACAGTTCACCATGTGCACAGCACCAACCGGGTTAAGGGATTGGAGAGGAACTGGACTCCCTAATGGAGAAAGGATTCTATTTGGTTTCAATTTCTATAAATTAATCGTGTAAGTAAACATGAGGCGGAAAAAAAGGTTGGACTAGCGGAAATTAATTAATTGTGTATAATATTGACTTTCTAGAAATTTTCACTAGGTATTGAAAAGATTCTTTTTAGGTAGGGCTAAGGGCTCCAAACACCGAGCTGCTCGCAAGCAGTTCGTGGCTCCGCTCAACTCAATAAGTAATCGAGTCAAGCTCAAGCTCGATTTTCAGGCTCGTTCAGTTAACGCGCTCGCTGGCTCACCTTGATTGTATAGGCTCGGCTCATTAATTTAAGAAGGTTCGTCAAGTAAATTACCTTGGCTCGGCTCGTTTACGACCGAGCCGAGCTCGAGCTCAAATACTACAAAGCTCGGCTCGACTCGACTCGTTTGCACCCCTATTTGTAGGTTCTCAAAAACCATTTCGAATGAGAAAATGAAGAGATGATGAACCAAAAAACCATCAAATCGCGATTCCAGTCCAAACCAATCCCTACCGAATAGTTTGGTTTGATTTTTTTAGTAATGTGGTTTGGTCCCAGTTTTTAAAAATTAGAAACCGTGTTAAATTGTTTGGTCTATGGATTTACATTGACGGTTTTGGTTCCAAACCGTATACTATATAAATATAAAATTTATTTGGATACTCTAAATAAATTTTTGAGAAAATATTCTTTACACCGGTGGTGCAAACTAAAGTTTTCTCTAAATCGATTGCATTGGTCCATGTCCATGTTCTACGTTTTGAGACCCCTATTTTGGACACTGGCGCAATTTAATAGATTTGGAGGAAATTTTGGTTTACACAGCCATTGTAAAGAATGTTCTCCCTAATTTTTTTCCCATAGTCAATAAATTTCTTGATCTAATGCTCCATTCCACCACCTATTCTTCTACTTCTACGATTAATTCTTAAACTTGTATATCCAATAACTTATTCCTATAATTTCAATAAACTAAATAAAAAAAAATCAAATGAACCATGGTTCAAAACTGAAACCAAACCGTATTTTTATGGTTTGGATTGGTTTGGTTCTTTGAATTACGTGGGTTGGTTTGGTTCTCCAAATTCATTATCCATAGGTGGTAGTGGTTTGGTTCTTGGTTTACTTTAAAACCAAACCAATCCGGTCCATGCTCACCCGTAGGACAAGATGTCCTGTTGGACCTAACTTTATTATTGCATTATATTTTTGTTGTTATAACCAAAATATGAATTGCTAACTTTGCATCACTTTTTGGGAATTATTGGTTCATCTCCACACAGAAAAAATAAGAAAAATAAAAATACGTGAACTAAAAGAAAAGTAAATCATGGTAAGTCTCCACGTAGAAAATCATGGTAATCGGACATTGGCAGCAATATTAAAATATAATTATGTTAATAAATTCATTAAAATCATAAATTTATTACTAGCTAATCGATTTAATTTTTCGCACGAATAATTCACACCTCGATCTGTAGCTAAAAATGGACTCTCAAATTTATGTTATGAGACTACAGGCTATTGAGTAAAAAGGGTACCCGGACTACTATATCTACCCGTGCCCCTCTTATATGTGGACAGGGTAGACCCTTTCCAAAGTTTATCCGGGTGCCCAAAGACTTCGCTACCCTTGCCTTCCGCCATGTCTCTCGTCAGTTTACGTGAGAACGGAGCCATAATTACTGCGTAAGGGGGACAGGCTATATGTGAAGGAGGGGCGGGGCAAAATATATATATGTGTGTGTGTGTGTGCGTGCGCGCGTGTGTGTGTATAATTTTGTCAATGTAATAGTAAGGTTTTCTCAAATTGTAAAGGGGCGACAGCCCCTACTAGCCACCCCTGGCTCCATGCTTGCATCCAGTGGCCGGCCATAGCAGAATTAATTGGGCAAAAAAAATCTATGTAAAAAACCCAAAAACTTTCCTACCAAATTGGAAAGTTATGGGAGAGAAATCCGAAGTTCTCACCGGACTGTGTGAAATCCTAAGTCGCTAGAGACATCCACGACTCTTGCCGCCGCCACTAGAGAGAGATATTGTCACTGGTGTGATCAGTTGAGAGAGAAATCCGAGTGAGAGAGAGAGAGAGAGAGGTGTGGGATTATGTCGATGTTTACAAGAAATAAAAGAAGAGAAGATTATATGGCGTGGCTCATGTCTATGGAACCCTTTGAAGTATTCAATGATCTACAGTCGTCACTGCGTGTGTCATAATGTAAACGTAATTTTATGTGTAAATGATGTTTGGATAAAATAGAAAAAAAGAATTAAAAAAAAATTGTAAATTCCAAAACATCAAAACAATTTATTGGTGGTATATTCCAAACAAGTATTTAATTAGTTTCATTGTTGGCAAGTATAGTTTATTAAATTAGTTTTATATTTATTTAATTAGTTTAATGTATAATCTGATCGGAAAATGATAATGTCAAAACTATTTTTGTTTGTTCTAAAACTCTAGTGCATAAAAGGCTTGTATCTTGCACATGGTATAAGGTTTTTAAGCATTGCAATTTTGACACAAACAAAAATGGTTTTGGTACAAATAAAAACGATTTTGACATTAGCACCATCCAATCTGATCTGACCATGCACAAGGACAAATACATCATTTGTCATGTTTTTACACCATTCACCCAATCTTACCCCCCTATTAAATTCATACAAACCATGTACTACTATTTAAGTCCCTTTCATAAATTTCACATTACTGTGAGTCCATCTTCCATAAATAAACTTCATTCCATAAGGCAACTTAATTTTAAGCCAGCTCATTTTGAATCCTAAGACAGATCATTCTCTCACAATACATTACTAACTAATAAGCCAAAAAAAAAAAAAAAACCTTAGTGGAATGGGATAGGCTCAACTCATTCCGCATTCATCCGATCAGACTACGTAACAACCGCGTTTTAGTTTGAGAGTAACGGTGACCGTTGACCCAGAGATAATGACAAGTGATTGGAATCTACAAGAACCTTCAAAAATATGAGACCTCAAAAAATGTACACCTCCTCTCCAATCCCTTTAAATGGATTGGTTGGAAATATCTCCCATTTCGACTCCGAATTTTTTTCCCGAACTCACTTTAGGGATTGAAACCGTCAATATTTTGCAGTCATTGAGAGCATCAAACGGGTTAAAAATAGAGTTGATCGATTATTATTTCGTAAGATTTCAAAAAACATTTATAATGCAAAAATAATAGAAATGTGTTTTGTTCCATTGTTGCAATCTTATTATTTGCAAAATAAATGAATTTCAAAATCATATCAAATAAATTTGAGTTTTGATATGCTTGATGTCTCAACAAGCTAGAGCTCGATCGTGAATTACGGACTCGTCAAACTTCTCCCTCCTCAATGACTACGACGATCGGATTCTATCCCCCTAGGGCTCGATCTAGGATTCTGGCCCCGTTTCAAGCTTTCTAGTATTTTTTTTCCCGACGCTCTCTTTTTTATAATTTGGTCTGAGAGTTTGATGAAGGCAAGGGCCCGTGATGAAGGGCGCAGACCTCCAACAGAGGAACTGGGAAGTAGGGAAGGAAGAACGGATGCCGTGATAATGTTCTCCTTTTTACTCCCTCCGTTCCTATTTGTTTGTCTCACCCTCTCTCTCTTGCCTTTTTTCAAATCAAAAGTGCTTCCGTGTATCATTTTTCAAACTTTTTCGCACCGAATTAAAGTACACGATGAGTACTTTAATTCGGTGTAAAAAAATTTGAAAAATGATTCACGAAAACATTTTATTTTTATATTTGAAAAGTGGCACGACTTTTCCTAGTGGACAAACAAATAGGAACGGAGGGAGTAATATTAAATTGATTTTTAAAAAAAAAAATACTACTCCATTTCTTGATGGTGACATCGTTTACAAAATTGTTTGGGAAAAGTGCATCGTGTAATTTGGGAGTGAATCCTAAAATTTTCAGAATTCATACCCTAAAAAAAATTAGAATTCACACCTAAAAGGGGTGTGAATTGTTCGGGTTTGAATTGTTAGGATAGGAGTGTGAATTGTCGGAGTGTAAATTCTGCTAGGAGGTATGAACTTGGGTGTAAATTACACATTTACGGGCAAAATAGTGAGAGTATCTTTAGAAAGGATTTGGATGGAACAACATGACAAAAGAGGCTTTGGATGGAACCCCCACCAAAAAATAGGGGTGGATTGTAATTTTCCATTCTAAAGTTGTGCCCGAAGTGCTGCTCGGCCTACCGTACGAGGCTAGGAGTAGTCGTTCGAGCCTTATGAAGGAGGGAAATGAAGATTGGTTGGAGCCCCTTCATTCTTCAAAATTAAGAAATGAAGGTATGGTTGGAGATGCTCTAATGGGTTTCGATGTTGTCATCAGTTTCTCATACCACAAATCCTCTCGTGTAATTGCTTATGTAACCCTCATCTGTTGTATAATTGGACCCATCACGATTCCATTTGACGACCGATCTTTAATCGTTCATTTTTTTAAATGTCTGTATGTGGTGATATAATGCCTAAGTTCCAAATCTTGACCACCAGACCAACTCATTGAGGTTAGGGATGTGTATGAGAGTCTGCCTTGCAGCGAAAGACCAAAAACTGCATGTTTAATTCGAAATAAGTCCGTGACTCAACATTTGTACACGTATTTTTTTTTTTTTTTTCCCGGTCTAGAGCATCTTGAGAAGATGCTTTAAAATTCGTAATTCAATACAATACGTATTCTGCTATCTGACTTCGCATTTTGAAAAAAAAAATGTTATGTATAGTGCATTCGGATAGCTAGATTTTTCAAATTTTGTTCTTACGTACATTATGCTTTGTTTCATATTTTACTGCCAGAATTATGTACTTCAACGGTATCAAATCACCTTTTACTGTAGAATTCGATATTCAATTCATTATGTTTTTTGTTTATTTTTTTGGCGATAAAGGCAAAAATTAAAAATATTAATTCCTACGTCCAGATATAGTGCAGTTTTGCCACTCACATCCATTAGCTTCTTGGAAGAAGTGATTAAACTTCACCGAGGGGAGCTGCTTCAGAAAGGACCTGCAATATTTTGTAATCGAAGGATGTTACTCGTCCGTCAAATTTGAATAGAGAGAGAAAAAAAAATGTGAAACGTGTGTTGATATTTGAAGGTTGATCTGTTGCAGCATTACTTAATTTTGCAAAACCTATAAATAAATGCAATGTTTTATGTTTGGGTGTTCTGCTGCGGATGCTATAAGGTAACATTGTCGGAGAGCTCAATTACAAAAATGTGGTGGACCAAATTACACATTCAGAAAATTTTATATGCATTATGTTTTTCCAAATTACAGATTTCTCTCAATAAAAGAGGGGTGAGGTGCCTTGTCTGCTGGACCACTTAAAAGTTTTACAAACCAAACCAAATATTAATGGTTCGTGTTTGACCGGTTTATTCTGGTTTTGGCTTTGTTACTCGTGTTTTTTTATAATGAAGTTGACAGGCCGAGCTACAGAGACAAGAATTATGTAATACACATGTCTTATTCAATAAATTAACATAATAAGTGTTATATGTTCTACCCAATTAGTAAGTAGAATGAACAAACTTCAGCCAAAATATAGCCGAGTTATATCTCTCTACGAGAATTAAACTAGACTCCTTCAAAATACATAGTAAAATATTGAATACACCAAATCAAATCAAACCAAGTGTTGGGCTAACCCTAAGTCCCTAAACAGTTTCAAGTTTTTTTTTAATTTTTTAAATTTTTTTTTTTTGGTAAGAGTAAATTTTATAACCAACCAAAAGAAAACAACCAAAGTGCAAGCCCTCAATACAAGCCGTTCAAACAGTTTCAAGTTAAGCGTTGCGCGTGAGACACTGAAAGTTGAAAGAAGCGCTTTATGCTAAAATTTTGAAGGACAAGTCTAATAAACCAAACCAAACACATATATAATCTCATTGGAAAGGAGATTGTACGGGCTTTCTGATTGCAAGATAGAAATTAAGAGAGAAACAATGAAATCATGGAGTTATAGGGGATAGTCCTTTCCTAATCATCCTCTTTATCTACCTTCTTTTTGTGTTTTCTTCTTGCATTTTGTGAGAAATACTGTCATTGTTATTCGGTTCTTTGTAAAGGGAATATTGTTCCTCCTTTTCACAATTCAGAAAGCCCATTGCCGAGTTCTCCCCAAAAAAAAAAAAATGTAAACACAATGCTGATGTCGTACAACACGTGTGAAAACTTTTTCTTTTATGGGCGCCTGATAAGTAGACTATTACATAAAGGTTCCAATTTCAAAGAGAGTAAAAACGGGGGAGGCAAGAACATCGATCTGAATAGTGAGAGAGACTTTTCAAAAATTGATCAAATCGCTCAAGAATCTCATTATCTGTTAGGTGGGCCAACCATCCCTTTAACAGGCCTCATAGAGTATAGCCAAGTTGTATTACAATTGAAAGCAGAGAACCCGTGCAATGTACGGGACAAATTCAATACATCGGGTTGATGCAAATGCAAAAGTGAAAGAGATATACATTTGATTTAATTGTCAAAAACAAAAATACTCACTCCGTCCCAACTCTTGATCTTTTTGGTTTTTGATAATTACGGCATTCTTAGATTAAAAAAAAACAGTACTTTCGTGTTAAAAAAATTTGTGTCATTTTTAGAACAAAATGTGAAGTGCACGATTTGAAAATATTTGTAGAAAGGGCTATATGTGTTTCCTATGAAGCCTGTACTATTAAAAAAATAGTTTGAAGTTGAACTATCAATGGCTTAATACCAAAGAACTCTTAAGGGTGTCCATGATCCTCTTGACAAAATCTACATCTCTATCTACATATTTCATAGTAGTAACACTAATTAAATTTCTCTCGTCAATTTAGCCTTAATGTAATGATGCCGATCTAACATGATGTGCTTTTTTTGACATTCCATATTTCATTACATGCTTTTCTATAAGGACCGTCATTAGTGGTGCGCCACGTAGATAACCAACTTTTCAATTGAATGAACAATCCACTAAAAAAAATATTTTGACTGAAGAATAATAGGATCAACATCTAATAATTCATTCTACAAAATAGAGAGACACAATAAAATTAATTAACTAAGCGTGTGAAGATGTTGAGTCTTCCAGTAGCGAGCAAGTTGTGAGAGAGATTATAGAATTCTCATTATGAAGTTTTCTTCAAAACTGAATCCACCACTTCTTCCACGTTTTAAAGAAATTGTGAGAACAATGTTCCATTTAACTTTAAGCATAACTCCCACCCAATGCACATTTTAAATATCATTGCCATGAAAGCTGCTTCGTTTGTCATTAGTTTTTATTTATAGCTACTGTGAATTATATGCATGCGGAGGATTTAAGAAGATTTTGGGTGCAAATAGGGTATGGTTGATGTGGTATCCTTCGGGTACATCTGGGTCGTCCAAAAATTCATTCGATGGTCTCAACTCTAAAATATTTTAAAATTAGCTGCATTTTTTGGACGGCTCGAATGTGTCCAAAGGATACCATGTGATACTCTATTAGCACCCAAAAAAATTTGTGTATAGAAGAAAAATATAGAAACTTTATTTCAAACACCGATTGTCAGGCCAGTTAATGACACATTTAATGAAAATAGGTAAACCTGATCAATCTTATAAGTTTTCTTGCATATCCAAATTAGTGATTTTATCAGGCTATGGCATTTTATCTTTTAAGAGTTCAAGACATGCAAGTTTCTTCCTAAAAAAACAAACAAACAAATAAAATATTTTCAATACATGCAGAACCACCTCCGATGCTATTATCAATTTAAAAAAAATATATATATATATATATATATATATGTATGTATATCAGTCCGGTTCCAATCCGGGATAGCCACGGTCCGGGAATGTCCGGACAAGGCATTTCCCGATCAAATTTTGATGATCCGAACCGTCCAATGTGTTTAAAACGTGTTTTTAAGGGTCCCCACGAGAAATCATCAAAAAAAAAAACCGGGAAGGGCTTCATCCGGGCAGTTTTCGATTTATCGAAAATACGGTTTTATGAAGCCCTTCCTGGTATTTTTTTTTGATGATTTCTCGTGGGGACCCTTAAAAACACGTTTTAAACACATTGGACGGTTCGGATCATTAAAATTTGATCGGGAAATGAAAAGTGTGGATGGTGTGGATGGTAAGAGTAGTGGATGGGAACATTGGTGTATATCTATATATATATATATATTTTATTTTTATTTTTTGCCTCCAAATCTGATCCAATCTCCTAAAAAAATTCCGAAACTATAATCGAAATGGATTGGGTAATTGTATGATCACATGCAACGCTAAGATCGCATACCAACCAATTAAAAGTACTCCCTCCGTTCCAAAATAAGTGTCCCCTACGAAAAGTCGTGCCATTTTTCAAATCAAAAAATTGAGTACTTCCGTTTATCGTTTTTCAAACTTTTTTACACCGAATTAAAGTACTCATTTAGTACTTTAATTCGGTGCAAAAAAAAAAATCAAAACACGATACACGGAAGTACTTAATTTTTTGATTTGAAAAATGGTAAGAGAGAGAGTAAGAGAGACTTATTTTGGAACGGAGGGAGTACCTTCTATACATAGAGGTGTAACAACAAATACATTAGAATTGTCTATACCTCATAAATGCCATATTTTGAAGTAGATAGATCTTCATATTCCTCACACTATCGTTCTCCTTTTTCCTAAAAAAAGAAATTCAGTACCATTGTTTCATGAATTGTACGAATCGATGGATAAAGGTGTGTGGTTAGTGTTTGAGATTTTCAAGTCCAAATACCAAGATTTAGTGGATAAAATCTATAGTTTCAATTTTTTTTGGTCAATCACATATTTTTTATTCTTTAAAAAAATAAAAATTCAAGGAATTAGCAATGCAATATGCAATTAACTTTGTGCGTACATCTCAAGTCATAGATGGTGTTGCCATAGTGCCACCATTCGATCAATCTTCGTGCTCCTAAAATGTCATTCTTTTTAGGATCAACATCCCTCGCGTGTTCCAATAAAATTGAGATTGTTTTCCTTCCAAAGTACCAACAAATAACAATTAGTTAATGCATCCAAAACTCCACAAACATAACTTGATCAAAACCATATTAATAAATTCGATAATGGATAAAACAATGATACCCAATTCAATTTTTTGTAGGCATTGATGACCAAATGTAGCTTATTCAATCAGTACACAATCGGAACCAAGTTAATGGACAAATTCGAAATATAAGAACAAAACAGAAAAAAAATATTCAAATACGTGAGATAGGAATGATTAAGAAAGTGATCCAATTAATATATGAGAAAACCAAACAATGAAATATTAGACAACGGTAATTTAATTTTAAACTTCTAGAACCGTGCTAGTTAAGAGTGGATATTAAACCCATCTATTTTAACACGAAGACACTTGCCCAAAAAAAAAAACAAAGAAGAAAGAAGAAGAAGAAGAAGAAGAAGAAGAGAATCAGAAGCAGCGGCAGCGGCGTCGGCGTCGGTGGTAGAATGGTCGAGGAGAGATGTAGAAGACAAATTAAAAATTCATTAAGAAATAGATGCATAGTAAGTTACGTATATGTATAATATAACCTCTCATAATTGCATGCATTATAGTGAATCAAATTCAAGTAAGGAAAGTGGCACGGTTTAATACGGTAAACAATTATAGTATATATATATATATATAGTATAATACAGTATCAATCTAATATGTACAGGACAATATTTCCTTTTCCTTTCAATTCGGTATCAATCATACCTTTATTTTGTATAGATATATTGTATAGATATATGATGACATTTCCTAAATTTCCTAAATAATACAAAGGTAATTTCTTATTCTTTTTCTTTTCTTTTCTTTTTTCAATTTGGCATGTGATTGTACACAATTAAAATTTGCTTCCATAACAAATAAATTAGTTTAAGATCATTCCATTTTGACAGATATTTTATTAGAAATTTAAAGAAAAATTAAACTAAACTTTGGATGGACACTTGTCGCGACTGTAGCCCTCCTCGCGAAAACCCATTCTGCAATACTAATATAGGTCGTGTGACACATCCACTATTCAATTCCAATTTGAGAATGTGAGATACTGTTATTGATAAGCCGATAACATGCCTTCAAAAAAAGAACAAATTCAAGTAATTGAAATTTCTCCCACGGAGGCAGTTTTTTTGGAAGTACTTCTCTTGCTTCTTATATGATCTCTATTTGCAATTTTGCATGTACGAAAGTGCAGCTTAATTACCAAACTTAGACAAATCAATTTTATCCAGCCAGTAAGCAAGCTAGTACACTTAAGACGATTCAAAATGGAATACTACACTCTTATTTGAGGACGATGAGGACTATGGATCTAGTCTTTTGGATATTCTGGGCCCATGACATCCAAAGAATCAAATTTCACACCATTCGTGAACGTGAGCGAAAGTGAAAAAAATATAAAAGTATCTTTCAAAAACTACTAAGAAATAAAGTTTGTAAAAACGAGGACTGAAACAAAACTATAAATTGATTAAAAATTTGAACGAAAACGAAAAAAATCCTATAAAAAAAATAGTAAATAAAAATTTGTGACTAGACTTGATGGCAAGGTTATATTTCCTCGTTGGGAAAAATTCAAAATGCCCCCCAAACTTCACACCAAATGTCTCATCGCCCCCCAAACTTTCAAAAAAATCAATTTTATTCCCAAACTTTCATTCCATTATCAAAATAACTCCTTCCGTCTCAATCTGTTAACCCACTAACGGGTTTTGATGACGTGTACATTAACGGTGAAAAAGAACGTTAAATGGGCTCTCCTCCACAAAACCAGTCTCCTCTCTATCACACCACCACCGCCTCCCTCTTTTTCTGGCCTCAACCGAATCCCATCTCTCTCTCTCTCTCTTTACAACGCCACCACCAGCCCCTCCGTTTTCCCTTCTCTCTCTCCTAGGATTTTGCACCACCACCTTACAGCAAAACCGCCTATACCTCATGACATGAATAACACCAGCAAATCGCCCACCAATACCCCTCTTCCGCCACCAAATTCCTCCCCTTAATCGACGACCACCACAAGCCCTGGTGGAACGAGATCCTTGACCCCAGTAGAGAATTCGTCAATCAATGGAACCACTGTAGAGTACGACGCAGCGGAACATACAAAATCTTTTATTCTATATGCTAACTCTTGTACATACACTCCGCACTCACTTTACTTAATAGCAGTCACATGAAGATACATATGACTCTCACTTGACACTTACAATACATAGGCACACTCTTTGTGCTCACTCATTAGGTGGTCTCTCCCCCACTTGGGTACTCTCCCACCCAAGGGGTGCTTTCATCACCACCAAGGTGGTACTTCCTCACCACACATCACAAATGAGGCCTTCCACCCTTTATATAGCCATCCACCTCCTCAATGGACGGCCAAGATCATTCTCATCCAACGGTCCATATTCTTCATCTAGAATCCTCCTAGAAAATATCTTCTCCTCCTCACACCTCCACAACATTCTAGAATTCTCCACACAAGTCTAGCATGTAGTGGAGTCTTCCATAACCTTCTTGAATATTCCGGAACTCTCTAGGTTCCTCCACTTATAGAATCTTCCAGAAATATCTAGAACATTCTAGATTTATCTAGATTATTCTTCGACCTTCTAGAGAGTTCTTCATTATTCTAGAATTCTCTAGAATACTCTCGAACCTTCCAGACTATTCTAGAATTCTCTATTCTATTATGGAGGATTCTAGATCCATGATCTATGGAGAGTCAAGTGTTGACTCTCAACAACCACATCTTCCTTAATCAAACGAATGGCGTTATGGGCAAAGGTGTAATCAGGTGCGGTGGGGTGTTTTAATCGTTGGTTTGAGAGTCAAATTGGGGATTGCGGTGGTGATATCGATGTTTGAGCTGTCGGTAGAGGTGAAGAAAATCTGGTTTACTGAGTCTTTGCATTATTACTTCATTTGATTCTTTGAATTTATCAGGGTTTATATGGTTATTAGGGTTGGTTATCTGGGATAACATTTTGGCTCAATTATGCTGCCAATTTCAATTCTTATTTCCCCCATTTTATCTTTTTGAGAAGAAGAAGAGAAGAAAAGAACAATGGAAAATGACAGGGCAGATGGGTTCCTGCATGTGTGCGTATTTTCATTTCTTCTTTTTAATCTTGGGCAGTACCGAGAGAGAAAGATTACCATGGGAGAGGCAGGTTATTGCGAGAGATTGTCGGAATTGGTGGTTTGCCCGAGGAAAAAGGTAAGTAGAGGCGTGGGTTATTCGGTGTGGGTTATACGGGTGGGTGGAGAGAGAGACTGGGTTTGTGTTATGCAGTAGAAGCACACACAGGGACACAGTGTACTATGTACAGTAACTCACCTCACGTGTGGGTCTCCCAAAGGCAGAGTAGTCTGTGACTTGGTGGATGGAAAATGCTAACATATGTTCAATGGACTTATGTTAAGGTTGAAAAAGTATGTTGACTTTTTCTTGATTTTTCATTAATTCTGTATTATATTTACGACTCTTTATAAGGGGTTTGGAACTTTGGACCACTTCTTCCCCAGCCAGGGGCGGACACAGCAAGGTGAGGGGGTACTCGGCCCTTGCATCAGTCTAAATATTCTCACGTATTTTACTTATTTTTTAGGGAAATTTAGAAGAAAAAAAATTAGAATTGGCCCCAGCAATTCACATAAGTGAAAAAAAATCTTTAAAAGTCCTATATACATGTTGGAAAACATTCTTAAAATTTGAAGTTATTAATTATTTTGTAGTCGCATGTGTGTAAAAATTACTGCATCGCGTTGTGATGCCTTTGCCTCGGCCCCCTTTAATCTTTGTAATTTGTTTCCAAAGATTAATAAAATCTTCTTTGCCTTGCAAAAAAAAAAAAATTACTGCATGGCAACTATGTACGAACATACTTGCCAAAAAGGGAAGGAAAAAAAACTATGTAAAGTACACACAATTTAGGCTCTTCTTGTGACATATAGCAATTAACAATATATACTTGTGGAATATATTTTTGTTAATAAAGTAGAAATACATGTGGTTTGGGCCCTAGTATATACAAATCTTGCATCCGCCACTGCCTCGGCCATGTGAAATGTATTTTGGATAGGTATATATATAGGTAACAAATCCGGTGTATACGTAGGTCTATAAGTATATGTATCGCGCATGCACAAATGCATTTTTTTTTAAAAAAAAATTACAAGTGTATTGGCCAATTTGCAGGAAATGGGGGCCCTATATTTTTTTAAATTACAGGGTGAGTAATGGGGACCGTACATCTCCACGATCGATCATTCAGGTTGGCTATGCACTCTTACCGGTCAAAGTGTACTATTACTGGTAATTGTGTAAATCTCATCTGAACCATCAATTATAGAGATCAACGGTCCATATTACTCACTACACCATGTACTGAGAAGCTCACTCACGGCCCACATTCCTGATCAGTTTGTGCGCACATCAAGTAATTCTAGGATCCTAGGAAATCTTGTACGAATTAATATTACACGATTTACCGTTATTTTCCCATTGGCCTCGTTTGTCTTATCAGAGGCAAACAAGGTTGATAGTATAAAATTACAAGTGGTATCAGATAACTATTTTTTGGAATATAGGAAGACAATTAATTAAACTAAGGCCTTATGAACTGGAGCAATAAATTTTCTTTTGCCGTGCAAAAAAAAAAAAAAAGACTAACTTTGAGTCTGGCAAGATGCCAAAACCATGAAAACAGTATTTAATTATTGCTGAATGTAGCCCTATGATTTTATTTATTTATTTTTTTTCTGAAGGGAATGGATACACTCTGTTTGGCTTAATTAGGAACCACTCGTATCTATATAAATATATGTAACAATGCATTAATAAATTCCTCTGAATTCTCTTCCAGTGCTTGGTAATCAATTGGGGATCAAATTAGCTAAACCATTTGGAAATCTCTTCCAATAAGTTATCTCAATGGAGATGTATAATGGTTTACGGGTCACTTGCGAAACTGTGTAATGATTTTGGGTTTACATAAGAGGAAATCAGGAGAGAGGGGGGAGTGGGTGATATTCATATGCGTGATGCAAAAACATACTGTACTAAAAATAACCTTGTGTTCATTATCTATTTAATATGAGTGAGGGTACAATAGTGTCAGAATACCTCGGCATGAACCTTCTGAATTAGGAACCACACCCCTAGTTTTTGGTCTCTTGCCATTAACGCCCTTGTCATTTTTCTGCTCAACCAAACTGAGACTATGCAATGCTTAGCTCAAAACCAGGTCTTTGGTTGCCTATCCAGTATTAACCTCTTTGTGGTTGAAAAAAAAACACGTTTTTTCCCCCTTCCAAATGAGCTCTAACCTTTGTGATCAGATGAAGACCGGGCATGATGCACAACAAAGGTAATAATAGGAGTGGGAAAAAAAATAAAGACTAGCTCATGTGGTGGCTAGCTCATGTGGTAGAGTTCATAATAGGAGTGGGTATAATGGTTTACGGGTCATTTGCGATAAATCCGTGACTCAACATTTGCCATATGCAAGTGGTGGCTAGCTCATGTGGTAGAGTTCTTGGATGCTTCACATTGCATCTTGGGATTGAGTCTCATTCCCTCCTCCCCATGTAATAGATTAGGAATGACGAATGACAAAAAAAAAAAAAAAAAAATTTGCCACATATTTTTTTTTCCCACGACTTGAGCATCTTTAGAAGATACTTTAAAATTCGTCATTCAAAAATTATTTTGCTATCTCACTTCGCTTTTTGAAAAGATCAAAGACTTTTCAAGATTTGTTTTTATATTATACTTTGTTTGTATTTTAATACCAGAATTATGTACTTCAACAGTATCAAAGCACCTTTAAAGTAGTATTCAATATCCATTTCAAAGGATTATTTATTTATTTATTGTGGTAAAAGGCAGAAATTAAAAATATGTGCTGGTTTTGCTATTAAGTCCACACATCCATACGCTTCTCGGAAGAAGTGATTGAACCTCACCGATGGGAGTTGCTTTAGAAGGGACCTGCAATTAATCAGTAATCAAAGATGTTACTCATACGTCAAATTTGACGGAAGGGGGGGGAGTGAAACGTGTGTTGGTACTTGAAGATTCATCTGTTGGAGCATTGAATTAATTTGCAAAACCTATAAATTTGCAATATCTGGTATTTGGGTGGTCTGCTGCAAATGCTCAGGTAACCTTGTTGGAGAGCTTGTTTTGATGGAATTACTGTGGTGGACTCTTACCATAGTACGAGTAACATATTTGGAATTCCTCCAGCAATACATATTTGGATATTTTTGTGTAGTCTACTAGAGAACACTTAAACTGATCGGATGAAGTCCTTCGGAGTATTTTTTTTTTTTTTGGACGAATCTTCGCGGTGGACCTTAAAAACACATTTTAAACACGTCGAAATTCAGTTCAGAAAGTGAAAAAATGGCTAGGTCCGCATTTTAGGTCCGCATTTTATATAAAATGAGGGATCCCTTATTGGAAGGGGATGCTATATATATATATATCCTTGACAATATATTAATTTATTTCCGGACCTCATGATCCAAACATTTTTTGACGATCCGATCCGTCCAATGTATTCAGAAGGTGTTTTCAAGGGTCCACGCGTGAAATCTTCAAAAAAAAAAATACCGGGAAGGACTTGATCCAAGTAGTTTTCACAAAAAATATATATTTACATTTTTTGCGAAAACTGCTTGGATCAAGCCCTTCCCGGTATTTTTTTTAAAAGATTTCCCGCTTGAACCCGTGAAAACACCTTCTGAACATATTGGACGGATCGGATTTTCCAAAAATAATTTGCAACACAAAAAAAACCATTTTTTTCTTATTTCCGGGAGATGTGGATTAGAAGTTTTTCGCATATATATATATATATATCCTTGACAATATATATTTTAAATAAATTAAGCGGCTCCAATTATTTATGTGAGATTTCAAAGTGGGTTCCACAGCGGTTTGCATTTGGTGCACGCCAAACGCTGTACTCATAATTTTTATTGTATTTGATACAACGTTATTTGTTTGTGTAGACTATGTTGCCACGCAAGCTCACAGAAATACATGCAATATTTGGTATTTTAGTATAGCGTCTTTTCAAAGAGCGCTTGAGTGTATTTTTAAAATACATTTCAAAACTGTCATATTTGAATTATTTTTTTGAAAAAGAAGATTATTTTTGCCAAAAAAAAATCACCGTTTATCTCCTTTTAAATTTTATTAAATTTTTGCATTTTATCATACCTCTCGAAAAAAGAATTCTTAAATTATAAAAATGTAGCTTATTTTTATACTTTTCTAATTCCTCTCGTAAAATGAAAAAAAGTCACATGAAAAAAGACCTCTAAAGTGAATAAGCTTTTCATTCATTCATTTATTTTTATAATCTTTTTTTTTTTGCTTATTTTAAGTTGTTAAAATAAGAATGGACAAAAGACCTCTAAAGTGAATAAGCTTTTCTCATTCAAGTTTTAAGGGCAATCTAGACTTTTAATTTTGAAAAAGCTATTTGACAATTTATTCAAGCAAACAGGTTAAACTTATTTTACAATTTGTAAAAAGCTATGATAAAAAGTTTTACGACTTAGGCCTTGTTCTCCAATAGATTTTAGGTATATTTTATGAAAATCTCATAAAATGAACATTTTATGGAGGGGTGATAAAATAGAATTGTTTTCCCAACTGATAAAATGTTGTGGTTTTCCTATAGATTTTAGGAGGATTTTATGAAAATCTCATAAAATTACTTTTACATTTTATATGTTGATATTGGAGTGTCATAAAATGTGAGATTTTATGAAACAAAAATCTGTTGAAGAACGAAGCCTCATTTTAATCATCGTGAGCAAATAATCTAAAACGTTAATTTATAAGTGCTAGCACATAGGCCACTATATAGATTAGATTTATCTAACGTAACTTTTTTCAACTTTAGACGTAAAATTAGTAATTAAATTTTGTAGTCAAATTTTGCTATCAAATCTAACTCGATAACATTTTTGATTACTCAAGATTATCACTGATGATATTATGGCTAATCCCTTTACTGTCTCTCGCGCGCAATTCTGTTTAGTTCTTCAGTTAACTCCCAAAACTAGGCGCGAAAAGTTCTCTCCAGTGACCAAATTAGGGTTTTTGACAGAGCTCAGAGATTTTTCCGATTCATTAACTATGGCCACTCCTCCTTCTTCATTACGTCCTATGAAGCGTAGACGCGAGAACCAGAACGAACACGAAGATGAAGACCCGAAAGACAGTACAGCAACAGCAACAGTACAGACGATTAAAAGTTCACCAAACGATATGGAAAAGGATAAGAAGAAGAAGAAGATGTCGCCAGTGGTGGTGTTTGCTCATGCGCTGCTACCCCTTCCTCTTCTGATTGGATGATTAGGTCTTCTTTCTCTTCTCTTGGATGATTAGGTCTTCTTTCTCTTCTCTTTCATACAGTCAATTAATGAACCGAGTTTCTCTCGAGCAGCTCGAGACTCGGCTTGACTCGAACCGATTAGTAATCAAGCCAAGCTTGAGCTCGTGTTTTAGACTTTTGTAGTAAACGAGCAGCACTCTAAAGCTCCTCTTTGCTTGGAAAAGCTCAGCCCATTTGTGTAGGAGTAGAAAGGCTCGTTTAGTGAGTGAACAAGTCTTGGGCCTTGGCTCACCTCAATTGAGCACGAGCTCGAGTTTTAGGCTGGTTTAGTAAATAAGCCGAGTTCAAACATTACAAAGCTCAGCTTGTTTGCATCCCTACTCAAGAGTGGGCGCTCCGGGTTATTTTGCGATTGGACTACCAGTTTCAACATGTCGTTAACAAGAAGAAAGCTGGAAGAAATATTTGCAAGTTGTGATTTTTATCCATATTCGCCCATAGGAGTAAGTTGAAATCATTTCTATCTCAGTTGTTTATTGTTTCTGGTGATTTCCATTTTTCTTTTGTTTTGTTTTTCCCCCAGATGTGGTAAATGGTTTAAATTTTGTATTTTTGTGTATAATGTATAAGCAGTAGAAGATGTTGGAATATTTTAATAAAAATAAAATAAAATAGTTATTACCTATTATTAGTTTTCCGTTGTAATATAATGTCTTAATTATTGACTGTTACAAATACTTAAAAAAGATTTATTTCTATCATTATACTATGTACTAATGAGGTTTTAATTCTAATGACCTCTATATATGAGCTTTTGGATAAAGGTGAGAATAGAGTGTGTGTGAAATAAGTTTATACTCAATGAGAGAGCTAAATTGGTTGAGGAGTTTTACGTATCCATATTACTTAATTTCTATATCATTGGGCAACTCGGTTCGTGACTCGTTCAAACCTCCCGGTGGTCGTGAACATCGGATGAGGACTGCTTGTGAGCTCTTGGGTTTAATCTTGGGGCTAGTATACTCCGGTGGAACCTTCACGAGGGGAGGAATATTAGCCTTAAGATAGTGATTACACGACTCTCATTCTTACAGGCAACATCTTTCCTATTTATACTCTTTTCGTACTCTTGATTTATTTGTTGTATATCTATATTCATGTGGTCAAATGATTCTTGTGATAAAATGTTATTATGTGAATAAATTTTTATAACAATTTAAGGCTAATATAAATCTCCCAGTGTGTAGCTTGAGTCTTTAGCATATACCCTGCACCTCTTTATGATGTGAATGTGGAGATTACTTGTCCTGAATTCTTGGATGCTTTGTTTATGTATGCCGAGAATCGGTAACTTCTGGAATAGGAAGTCCTATATATTGATTTGTGCTTCTTGATAGATCTAAGTATTAATGATTCGAAAAATGCTGGAATGAAGTGGAAAAGCAAATAACTAGTGTTTTTCCAGGATTCATCTATTTTAAAAAGATTTAAGCACCAAGAGCATGCTTCAAGATTGAATTCCCCCTTTTGTTGGTACTTAACACTCTTTGGACCCGTTTGGATGGGGTGTTATAGGAGGCAATAAATATGTAGGGTGTTATTTATGCCCAAACCCACACATATGGAATGATTTGCCAACAAAAAGTGCGGGGGTGTTATTTATCACACGGACTAAATAACACCCTTGCAGGGGTGTTATTTATGGACACCCATGGAGGTGTCCATAAATATGACCCCTTAATACCCCCAGTAAAATTACCATCCTACCCCAATTAATACTCCCACCTTACCCCAATTTTGCTACTGTTTGCTGCTAGTGTAATTTGGGTTTTTTTTTTTTTTGCTTTACAATATCCTTTGGATAAAAAATAAAGTACTTTTACACACAGTTTTTTTTTCTCACCAAATTAAACTATTAATAGAGATCTTTAATTCGATACAAAAAACAAGCTATAAAATTATATACTTTAGTATTTGAAAAATTGTGGTCCAAAAAATGCACATTTGTTTAGATTTTTACGTTTTACACCACTAAATTTGTAAAGATCTTACAAAAAGTAAACATCTTTATATTTTACACCACTAGAGTTGCATGCTGTTGCTGTTGAAGGGACTATTGGCGTAAGAGTTGCATGCTGTTGAAGTTGTCACGTTTGATTACCCATGTAAGATATAACTAATCATGGTTTTTCATCTTCTTGTGAACAGGATTTCGAAATCCTTTCTCAAGATTCTTGAAACTTGTGTCGCTAATCTATATCGGTGTGTCTGTGAAACTCGCTCTCTCCCAAAATTGATGTCCAAAGCTACTATTCACACCTCTAAAAAAAATCGTCTATATTTGTCAAGTTATAATTTATTATATATGAAATATGAATTTTATTTGATAGAGTTTTAAATCTGGCACAGTGGATTTGATTCCGAATTCAAGAGAGTTCGATAGGGATTTGGTTGGTGGGGTAAACAGTTGCCCAGCACTGAGTTGTTCCTAGCAGTGTAAGGTAAGAGGCATGCGTGGCTTGGTGGGTTGGCAGGCGTGAGAGACTAATAATTATGGGAGCCCCACCCATGTGTTGACTGCTCCCTCTCCCACCGTGTATATGTATGTGTGTGTGGGAGAGGTAGAGACTGAGGCCCTGTTTGGACGAGGGAGTAGCCACCCGAATTTGGCTTCCATCCGGATATGTAATTCCGGACCTATCCTAATCCGTCGTTAGGATGCCAAAACTGCTTCTGGATTTGGAAGAAAACTTTTACTGTTGGGAGTAGAAATCCAGGAGCATCCGAATTTGGGGAACCACGTAAAAATTGCTTGTGTTGTGTGTGCTTGCGCTTTATTATATATTTTTATTACGCTTCCATTGCGGTGGGAATGGGGTGTTAAATCCCCAACAATATATATATACCGGATATCCGAACCAGCTGGTGTGCACCTCAATTAATTCTAGGGACCTGAAGTTAGCAACTTGGGGAACCTCTAATGAATTTTTTGAATTTATTTTTGGTGTTGGAGCACATAAAGCGGCCATAGAGGTCATGAAGTCGGCAAAAAATAGGATAAAAAACGATACGTAGCGGACATCAGACAATAGGTGTAATTTTTTTGTAGCACTAATATAGGAGGGTGTAACAATACCGAAAGACTCAAACTATTATGTAACGACCGATATTTAAATCCTTCTTTACAACGTAATGTTGTCCCTTCCCCCCGACACGAGCAACAAGCTTGGTGAAGTGAGGACAGTACCAGCTATAAGATTCCTCTGCTCATGTAATTTAGGCCTCCTTTGGGTGAATTGAAAAAACTGGTTTTTTGGTGGTTTTTTGGTTTTTTTGGTTTTGTCCTTATTCAATTTTTTTTTGCATTTGTTAGTTTTCGGTCGATTTGTTGTGGTTTCTTGGCTCCTCTCTACGAGAGAAATCTAAAAAGTATAAAATTATTAGTCAAACTTAAAGTTTTGTGAATAAAGACGAAAAATAAACCACAATGGTTTTTTTACCCAAAGGAGGCCTTAGTGTTGAATGCAATGGAAGAGACAAAATGCCAGAGGTTTATTGGACGAGCGATGCCAGAGGTTGATGTGATGCATTTTCGTACACATGACTCTCACGTCTATCTGTCATGGTTAGTGGTTACAAACTCAGAGAGCCAACTTGCTCTATACTTGCCATTTTTCAACAAAGTTAATTTGGAGAGAAAATAAAGAGTGCAATTTTGTTCACCCTCCTTAAAAAAGGGTTAACAAAACTCTCTCTCCTATTGGTTGAATTGGTGTGGGTCCCACCACAAAGTGATGTCATGCTTATCTCTACAATACACTTTTTGGTAAGCATGACATTATTTTGAGGTAAGTATGACATCACTTTTTGGTGGAACCCACATGCTTCAACCAATAAGAGAGAGGGTTTTGTTCATCCTCTTTTGAGGGGGTGAACAAAATTGCTCTCGAAAATAAACCGATATTATCTTGAGATAATTTCACGTATTCTCTTCAACCATATCCCTTGTCCATAATGACGATCTCCCTTAGGAAATATGAACAGTCCATTTAGTCGTATCTTTTTTAATTAACACTATCGCAGCGTCTCTCTACAACCATGCCGGCGAACTCAACACAATTCATCCATCACATCCACAATCGTGACCTATTTATTTTAATGTAAACTCACTGAAAATACTGTTCACCCGGCACTCCAGCAAATTATGTTATCTGTAGGCCATGTTACACGGACTCGGGTACAAGTGTCGATGCTGGTATTTTCATGCATAATAGTATAAGAGTCTTGCAGATAGTTTATAGAAAATTTGAATTGCAAGACATGCTTGTTAGATGAATGTCCAACTAAAAATGTGGATCCCACACCCTTAACTGGATGTGTAACATTAGGTAAACATAATAACAAAATCAAGGGAAAAAGGAGATAGGGATCTAGCAGAGAATTTTTTTTTACGTGTAAGAACTTGATCAATTCTTCATTCAATTTCCTCTTAGAAAATTGAACAATTGTCAACTGAAATGATCTTTCGTGTATAATATATAAGATCAACTTCCAATAGTATTTTCCCTTTACTTTCCTAGTACTTTCTCTCCTACTTTCCGTCCTACTTTTCGAGAGTGGCAAACAAGAATAATGACTCCCTGATGTGGAAAAAGATTAAACAGGAAATCACTTCGTTTCACAAGTTGTTTTCTTGTACATTTGAATACTTTATTTGTTTCCTTACTTTTCTTGTCTTGTATTTGGCTGAGTTTCTCAAAAGATTTAATCTAAGATAAAAATCAACATTTCATAAAATCAGGATTGATTTTATCAAATGAGAAAGAGATTTGATAAAATCTCAGCTTTTTTTAAGGCAAAAAAACTGAGATTTTATCAAACGTGTTCCTCATTTGATAAAAGTCTTGATAAATTTTTTTGGGAAACTAGGCCTAAAATCAACTTAGAAAAGATTCGGGAAAATCTTTGAAGGCCAATTCAAAGATCTTGCTTTGTAGATTTTGGTAAATCTTAGCTTTGTTCATTTAGTAGTTTTAGTTTAGTCTAATTTTGGAGATAGGGATAATGAATGAAGAGAGATAGAGAGAGAAATGAGCGTAATAATTACAAAATTAAACTAAGACTTTGAAACGAACAAGGCTACCGTATATTTCAATGCAGAAGTCACAAGAAGGCCAATTCTTATGCTTCCAATTTGCATAAAGTTTTTGAGAATAGAGATGAAGTCAAGAGGTGATGAGGAAATGTCGGTCACATTGTCGGAAAAATAATTGAGCATAGGGCAAATAATTGAGATAGTCCTTGTCTGAAGCGTGGGTTAGCAACAGGAGTCGGCCCATAAACGAGTCCGTCGGGGTCTGGGTATCTCAAGGTGAGGGAGTGTCGTGCGACATGGCGTATCAATTTGCATCGTTCAAAATTATTTTAAATGATCCAGATTTTAGAGAGAGGAAAAGGAGATATAGAGGGAGAAATTTGAACTGTTAAAAATGCTTTTGGATGACTGAGGCTTAGTTTTTCAAAAAAATTTAGCAATTCAGTTGCTAAAATTAGCCATGATTTTAGCAAATCATGGCTGAGTTGCTAAAATCAGACAAAAAACTCAGCCTGATGTACGCTCAAACACTACATCAGCGGTACCATATTTGAATCCAAAATTTTCTTTGTCATTTGGCCCAAATTTTTAAACCTGTTACCTTGGGAAACTAGCCCTAAAGTTGCCGCGTTCACCGCACTATTCTACGTCCCCATTGGCTGGCCATAGATTTTCCTTTTGTTTCTTGGTTGAAATAATTTAAGCCTTTTAAAAAAAAAATTGTATTTGTTAGTTTTGCGTTAATTTTTTTTGGATTATTGGTTCGTCTCCACGAGACAAATAAAATGGTTTTAAGTTAAATTTCTACTTCTTAGATTCATTTCTCGAGAAAAATAAAACATTTACAAAATCAACATAAAACTAGCAAATGCATATTTTTTTTTAGTAAAGACAACAAATTAATCCAAATGGCTTATGACGATTATCACCCAACTGTGCCCAAAGTGCTGCTGGGCCTACTGTTGCAGCTTTCGTTTGGGCCGAAAGTCGGTTCTTTAAAGATTGGTATTGGATTTCGTTTTGGTTCTGAAGCTGTGCCCAACGTGCTGGTGAGCCTACTATAGGAGCAGTCGTTTGAGCCTTTTCGATCTTGTCATCAGTTTCTTGTACCGAAAATGTCCAAGGTGGGTTAGAAGTTAGAACCATTTCATGGGGTACCCTACTTGGGACCAATTTGGTTGCTTTCCCCGTGCTTGGTAGTGTGTGACTTGAATCAAAATCCTCCAATTGCTTATGTGACCCTCATTTGACGTAAAATTGGACCCATCACTATTCTATTTGACTTCCGGTCTTAATTTTTCATTTTTGTAAATGTCTGTATGTGGTGATATAACACCTAAGTCGTCTTGACCACCAGACCAACCCATTAAAGTTAGGATTTTGTATTAATTAGAGTCTTCCGTGCAGCGAAAAACCAAAACTGCATGTTTAATTTGTGATAAATCCAACATTTGCCCATATATATTCTTGTAATTCGCGATAAATCCGTGATTCAACATTTGCTGGAGTAAAATATTCAATTTTTTAATATTTCATATTTGAGAGGTCAGAGGTTTGTCAAAGACCAAGTGACCCTTCGGGAAAAAAATATTACTATGTGATTTGAACGTGCAGTTAATTAGGGAGAAGTCAATTATATCCCTCCGAACATCAATGAAATGAGTTGACTTATCTAAAAAATACAAAAACGGGTTCTTGTAGTGTCCAATTTAAACCTTCTAAAAGTGATTTTAATGATCTAGATTTGAAGTAGGAAATTGATTTTGACACTGCAAAAAGGAAGTGCCAAATGCAAGTCCATATATACACGTATTGACTTTGGCCCTCTCAAAAATTAATTTGGGGAGTGCAAAACTTACTTCCTTTGAAAAATTATCATACACGTTAAAATACTTACTTGACATATAAAATAATCTAAACCATTGATCGCCGAACGAATAACTCAAATTTGTTATTACAGGGTGTAGTGCAAAGACAATACAGGACCCCGGTTCCAAAAAAATATCATGATGTTGACTCTAGATGATGATATAAAATATGAAAGAATATAAGAAAAATAAAAAAAAATCCACTCGTGCATCCCATCTTTAGACTTCCAAGATTTACAGAGGTGCATTGCTGTTTTAATGTCCTTGGTTTAATGATATTTACTTCAAAGTAATACATATACGTTACATAAGATTACTTTTTTTCGGCCATGAGTAGCTAGCTCATTTGGTTATTTTTTTCATACTACATTAATGTTATTTTTTTCATACTACACTAATGGGGTATAGGGGTGTATTGCAGCATCCCCAAATGCATGATCAACCTATAATTAGGTATGATCACATATATAATCATTTAGCAGTACTTTTTGCTCCTGCTTTAGATTCTCGTTTTTGCGTTGGTGCTCTCAATTTTTTTCTCTTACGAATTTCAATAATTTTGGATGCTTTCAAAAGTCAGTTTCACATTTGCGCACGCGCATTATAGAAAATGCTAGAGATTCAACACAATATCTGTTAACATCTCAATGTCAGCCAACTAATTTTTTTTTTTCCTTAAAGAATTCATCAGCTAAGGAAGAAGCCTTTCGGAATTTTTTTTTTGGGAAAAGCAAAATCTTTGAGGAAGGAAAAGCCTTTTGGATTTAATCTTATATAGTATTGCATGATGACTTTTCGTGAGGAGCTAGGAACGTAGACGTGACAAGTGGCGAGAGCTAATTGGCCAACACAATTACTTATTTTTTTAATCTTCAAAATAATTAAAAGAAACTGTCACGCCCCGTCCTGACCACACTTGAGATAAGACCTGACTTAACGTGATTAAAACATTGACAACTACTTAAGTTAACTTAAAAGACATTAAACCACACAATTTTTATTTCTCTTAAACACTCACCAAAGGTGTCAAACTATACAAAAAAGTTACAACTACCAAGTGTTACGAAGACGTACAAGTCTTACTTTGTTTTCAATAAGAGTGTTACAAATTAGCACTATCTACAAAAACCCGGATAATCCTTCTATACAATGGACCTCATTCATTGACCTTCCATCTCAGAAGTCTCGGCCAAAATAACAAACTGTGCGGGTGAGTTATCGTCCCGAGCTGACAAACACTAACATTATATCAATACAAACAATTATTTTGGTGAATTGAAATGTAATGACAACAACGAAACAATTTAACATCCTGTTCAAGAAACACAACCAGTTCAAGTGACGTTTAACAATGACATCACTTCCAATGTCATGCTTTCAAGTAACTTTCATGACAACAGTTTCATGTCATGTGTACTCACAAAAAGCCCCGTTGCACTACTAGTGATTCGTTAATTTGCTAGCACTTATAATCTAGTTTTGGTTGAGTTTCTTAAAATAGTTCATTTCCTAAAACTTGAAAAATCTTAAACATGGATTTCGAGATGGATCATTCTTCTCGTATAGAACAACTATTTTTAGGTGTTTTAGCACTTTTAGGAGTTTTAGGATTTTTATCTAAAAACGGGAAACTCACACTTATTTAACTTATTTGTTAAAAAAGCTAATGAAGGGTGTTTGTTAAGAATTACGGGTAATCACTCATTCAGCATGTATAGCTTATTTAAGGGGAAATTGCTTAAAAATGGAGGTAGGGGCAAGTAATGGCAAATGCATGGTGTACTTATTTGGAATTACAAAAACATGGGAAGCAGAAAAATATTTGCAAATACATGGAAAGACAAATAGAATTTGACCCAAATACTCTTCAGTTGTAAAATTACCCAAACAAAACACCCCATCCCTCCAAATCCCAAAATCACGTTCTCTCCCATCGTCTCTAACAAAACCAAAAAATTTGAAACCTACTTTCTTCCTTTTCTGGCGATCTCTTCGTCACCGTCTCTCCCTCCGTCTCTCTGTCTCTCTTCCTCAACTGGCCCGATCTCTCTCTCCCCGTCTCTCGGTCTGCTACACTCCACACAGATATGGAGTTGAAGCCACAGTGAAAGTCGATCAAATGAAACACAAAGACAAAGTTTGGGGATTTTGGACCGATACAAGCTTGGAACCAGACCTTCCAACTACGACTAAGGTATCTCTCTCTCTCTCTCTCTCTCTCTCTCCCTCTATGTGTCTGGTTCGGCATTCCAAAAGCTAGGGTTTCGATTTTGATTCCGACTTTGATGTGGTAGTTACTACTTTCGATTTTGATTCCGACTTTAATTTCTGATATTGTACTGAATAATCAGAGAATCAAATTTGTTGTACCTACTATTTGATTATGAGAAATCATGGGTTGATTCTGATGTATTTTCAACTGTTAAATGGGAATACCATCCCTAATGTATGCTTTATTTGATTATGAGAAATCAGTGGTTGATTATGATGTATTTTCAACTGTTCAAGGGGAATACCATCCCTAATGTATGCTTTACATTAATCGAATTGTGATAGGTCTGTGTATTTACTTCTAGTAATAGTGGTGATAGCATTTGTTGTATTAGGAATAGGGATGCCATTAACTTATATATATAAATAAGCCACTAGTGGACGGTGGGATTGCGTCCCAAGATTAGTTGAGGTACGTGTAAAGTAGACTTAACATAAAAAACTATTTAGCTTGACAATGTTATATCACCATATGTTTCCCATTGTTGGCATCACCTTGTACCTTCAAAAGGAGAGCTACACGTTATAAGGGTGCTCAATGTATAGGTGTTTGTGCATTCCTATCCCTCTGGTGGGGAAACCAAAAGACTGCATGCTGTGCAACAAACACCCATGAAATAATGTAAATGGTTTATCATGGACTAACCATGATTTATAAAATTAATTGTAAACCTTAGCATGACTTGAATGTAACAAAAAGTTATCCTATGGGTTAATCAACTACGGGGTCTTATAGGACGTTTTACTTCATCATAGATTGGTGTATTATACGTCGTTGGTGGCTTTATTTCATTATGCATGCCTTGAATATGTTTAAAGTTGAAAATCTGGTCTTCCTTATGTTAATGTGGCCATTGTGATCTCTGTTGTGTCTGTCTAGTTCAATGGTGTGGTTAAGCGCATGTGTTGTTATATTGTAAAAGTATAATCCTTTGGTTGTAGGTAATCATGCCATTTTCTAAGTCAAACGCTCGGATTTTCAGTTTAGATAGACAACAAAAGAAAATGATTGTGACACACACACTCAACCACACACAACCACACACACATTATGAAATATGTTTACTTTTCTTGTTGATTGTTTGATGAGACGCTGAGACGTCGGGTTAGGCAAGAAAATTGGGGAGATGCTGTCAAAATTTTTGCAGAACAACCAACTTTTTAAACACAGTTTCAGCACCAAAAAATATATTCTCCAATGTTGGAAGAAGCATAATGAAGGGGCATCCTGTTGCTATCTTTAGTTTGTTAGTCTAAGAATATTTCCAACCAAGCAAAACAATGACAAATTTACTCAAGTCAAACTTTTTGGAAATATTTTTACTGACTATTGCACTCTTCTTTCACTTTTGTTGAACTCTTAACGGAGGACTGTTGCACTCTTCAACAACTACTTTGCACCCATGTTGCACGTTTTTTTACTCAAGTCAAACTTTTTCAAAATATTTTTACTGTCTATTGCACTCTTCATCCACTATTGTTGAACTCTTAACGGAGAACTGTTGCACTCCTCAACAACTACTTTGCACTCATGTTGCACGTTTTTTTACTCAAGTCAAACTTTTTGGAAATATTTTTACTGACTATTGCACTCTTCTTCCACTTTTGTTGAACTATTAATGGAGGACTGTTGCACTCCTCAACAATTACTTTGCACCCATGTTGCACATTTTTTTCCTCAAGTCAAACTTTTTGGAAATATTTTTACTAACTATTGCACTCTTCTTCCACTTTTGTTGAACTATTAACGGAGGACTGTAGCACTCCTCAACAACTACTTTACACTCATGTTGCACGTTTTTTTACTCAAGTCAAACTTTTTGGAAATATTTTTACTAACTATTGCACTCTTCTTCTACTTTTGTTGAACTCTTAACGGAGGACAGTTGCACTCCTCAACAACTACTTTGCACTCATGTTACACGTTTTTTTACTCAAGTCAAACTTTTTGGAAATATTTTTACTGCCTATTGCACTCTTCTTTCACTTTTGTTGAACTTTTAACGGAGGACTGTTGCACTCCTCAACAACTACTTTGCACCTATGTTGCACGTTTTTTTACTCAAATCAAACTTTCTGAAAATATTTTTACTAACTATTGCACACTTCTTTCACTTTTGTTGAACTCTTAACGGAGGATTGTTGCACTCCTCAACAACTACTTTGCACCCATGTTGCACGTTTTTTTACTCAAGTCAAACTTTTTGGAAATATTTTTACTGACTATTGCACTCTTCCTCCACTTTTGTTGCACTCTACATTGATAACGGTTGCACTATTCAACAAATTCATTGCACCCACATTGGCGAGGAAAGTTGGCCTAAAACAGTGCAATGGTTTTAATGGGTGGTGCAATTGTAATGCAGACACGGTGTAATGTTTGAGTGGTATATGTGTCTTGAAAAATGTATCCTATTTTCTGGAAAATTCGATAGAGTTTCCTTTGTTTTCGGCCAGCATCTCAATCAACAATCACAACATAGCAAACATATTGGATCATACATGATTACATTAAAAAAAGACTGAACTGATATAAGATTTCCATAACATTTGCTTCATTAAATGCATTACATATCTATCGAAATTGCGTTGGAGCCAACACTCAGACCAGATATCATGTATATGCATTACATTTACATGATTACACACCACTGTTGGTTTTCTCAGAAGCCAACACTTCTTTAACAAACGGATGCTTCTCTCAAGCCCAACCTCTGGTACACTCATATCAGAACCAAACTCTTGCCTTACTGATACACATTGATCAGTAAACTTTAAAACACAGAGACACCAAACCTAACTAAAACATAGTGGATATGGTCCTCTCTCTCACCAGGTAGGATAAGTGAAGTGAAATACAAGTGTGGCTTACTACCTCTAAGAGTAAAGCAAGATTCAACAATGAAAGCTTTTTCTCTCTTGAGGAGTCTAAAGAAAAAGAAATCTACACTGTAAAATTTCAGACAATCTGTAACGTGAATAGCTCTCTGAAGACAAACCACTTTAGCTTGTGAAGACATAGTAAATCATCAAGTGAACTGGCTTCATTTATATGACACCCAAAGAGATCCCAAACGTTCTTCAAAAAAAAAAAACAACTACAAAGCTCAAGGCAAACTTTCGGCTCATGGACTTCAAATGGCTTCAAAGAAAACATTCTTTTGGCTCTGCTACTGAATATCTGCTGGCAGCTTTGCGGGAAAAAGGCTTCCCTGTTTCTCTGAGCAGAAAACATTTTTAGGTATAAAGAGAGTTCTTATTTAAGAACTGCTCTGCACAAGTGAAAGATTGAATACTACAAGAGTTGAAATATAGAAAATGAAGAATCAGACAGAGGTGTCCTATTTTTTGCACAAAAACTGAACTGCTGCCCTCACCATCCGGAGTTGCGTAGGATAAAAAAGGACTGCAATTTGCGCACTTTAATAATGCATGAAAGAGAACCACTAAGACTAAACTAGCATAAAATAAACAAGGTACAATGCTCATTGTCTAACTATTCAATCGACCAAAATAATAGGAGATTAAAAAATGCTCCACTGAGAATGCAAAATGCAGACTATAAGAGGTCCACTCATGCCAAAAAAGCTTATATAAAAAAGGTCCATTTCCATAAAAGAATGTCTCCCACTTTGGCCTTACTATGATGTCTTCCTCAAAACTGTCAAACACCAACTCAAGCAAAAAAATGATTAAGCATTAAAGGCCAAAATAAAAACCAGTAATTTTATCCATGTAATTGAATTTCATTCATGAGTGTTGCTACTGTGCGCACCTATGCTTTTGGCATATGGTGCGCATCTCATATGGAGACTCACAAAGTCTCGTATACACCCACAAAATCTCATATTTGGTGCCACAAAATCTCATATTAGAAGACCAAAACACAATAAATAAGACCACAAAATCTCATATGGATGTGAGAAAGTTTTGGAATAAAAAAATCAAAACAAATGGCAACCGGTTGGTCACCGGGCCCACCGCTTGGAAAAAAAAAACCATATGAGATTTTGTGACTTTCAAAATGAGTGTTTGTGAAAGAAAATATGAGACTTTTGTGGTCCACTACAGTCCAAAAATTTTATATGAGAATGTGTGGCTGAGTATATGAGATTTTGTAGGTAAGTATATGAGACATGTCACTATCAATACACAACAATATTTTTGGACTGTAGTGGTCCACAAAAATCTCATATATTCCTCCACAAGTTCTCGTTTTTTAAACCAAAAATTCTCATATGTTATATGAGTGTTCTTCGAAGTATATATGAGATTTTGAGTGGTATGACTCAATGTAGACGAAAATATGTATTTCTGTGGCACCTTATATGAGACATGTCACATCAATATATATACACACAATATGTATCACATTTTCACTACAGTCCAAAACTATCATATGAGATTTTGTGGGACGTTTTATGAGGTTGACTTTTGCCAATATGAGATTTTGTGGCTCATTCGAATTTTTGTGGTACTTTTTATGAGTATTTGTTGCTTCATATATGAGATTTTTGAAACCCAAAATGTTATATGAGAGATCACGCAAGGTTTTATGATTTTTTTTGGTTCTCCATATGAGATAAAAATGACCGGTATAGGGGGTCACTTTTTGCATATGTGGCGCAATCTCGGCCGTCAATCTGGTCAAAGTTGCATATGGTACACCCTTTCATATTTTTTGCCACAAAATCTCATATGTGACCCACAAAAACTCATATTTGTGTCACAAAATCTCATTTTTGAGCCCAAAAAAGGGTTGCACATAGTAGCATGCCTCTTCATTTTAACAAAGAACATCATCATCAAAAAACAAATCCCTAACATGACTGAATAGTGAAGCAGCAGAAGAGTGATAACTAGCTAATTCATAATCAATTACAGCAGTCAACCTGGATGCACAACCGAGAGCAATTCCAAGTTTCTGAACCTAAACAAGAGCAAACCAGAAGATTCTATTAGACGACATAGTTCATTTCTCAGCTGTAATGGAAGTACAGAATAACTCTAAAGCGTGTGAAAATCAGATTTCTTGACCTTAAACAACATAATTGCTCGGGCAGACATTCCATTAGAAGAATCACCCCATAACGGCCAAGCAACAACATTTATAATTGTTGCATAAAAGAGCAACAAACTGATTACTCAATATTATTAGCAAAAACAGTAACAAGCAACATCTTTGTTCTATTCCATTCCTTCAATCTTATTCTTTCAGTAGCTAACAGGAAAAAAATTGAACTATTCATTAAACGTGATCACCTAATAGGCTACTTACAGATTGGTACTCTGAGTTGCACAACAGCAATCTTGAACAAGTCATTCAATTCCTTTTCTCTGGCCTTCTCTTGATGTATATATAGAATAGATATACAGACATTTTGTACATTTTGCAAGCAAGGGTTATACCACAAAGCCGAGCACTGACCATCAATTTGTCCATTTCAATATAGGGTTTCTCAAATTGAAACCCACAAATGTATATTAAAAAAGGAGGCCTCCGTTGAGAGAGAGAGAGAGAGAGAGAGAGACCTTTGTCTGATTCGATCGCCGTGGGTGTGAGCGAGAGCATTCGGTGATGGTGGTTCGAAGGGGGCATTCACAAAGAGCCTGTTTGTTTCTATCTCGCCGGTGGTGGTGGTGGTGGTGGTCGATGATGGTGGTTGAGAGAGAGAAGAATCACAAGATAAGAAAGGTAGAAGAAGATGATTGAGATTGAAGGAGGAGCCAGTGAGAACGATCTAGGGTTGCTTCCCCTCTCAATTCGTCATTCTCTTCAACTCTTTTTTTGTTTTTTTACGTGAACTGAGGAGAGGATGGAAAGTGAGGGGTTGTTTTAGGGGAAATTTTCAATACGGGGGTATTTCAGGAAACACAAATTTGGATACCATGTATGTGCAATTAAAATTTTCCTTTTCATGTATAGAGCAATTTCAGTAAAAGTACAACATGAGTTTGTCATTACTTGCCCCTACTTCCATTTTTAAGCAATTTTCCCCTTATTTAACCCCAAAAAGCTAGTAGATTATTTGAAGTTCCAATTTGAAACTCTTTTTTTTTGCTTATTTTATGTTTGTTAAAACAAGAATGGACAAAAGACCTCTAAAGTGAATAAGTTTTTCTCATCCAAGTTTTAAGGGGAAACTAGACTGTAATTTAGAAAAAACTATTTGACAGTTTATTCAAGCAAACAGGTTAAACTTATTTTACAATTTGTAAAAAGCTATGATAAACAGTTTTACGACTTATTTTAATCATCGTTAGCAAATAATCTAAAAAGTTAATTTATAAGTGCTAACACATGGGCCACTATATAGATTAGATTTATCTAAGGTAACTTTTTTCAATTTTAGACGCAAAATTAGACTTGTTTGATAACACAGATTCAACACTTAAAATTGAATCAATTAAGTAGTAAGTGATTAAGTAGGTTTGATAACCACATTTTATGTTACCTAACAGATTAAGTGCCTCTTAAAATGTAGGCTAAAAAGTTGATAAAAATTAAGTAGCTTTGAAGCTACTTAATTTTTGCTGAATTATTATGTGCTTGCAATCAACCATCACACCACCGCCGCCACGCCCTTGTCACCACCACCACCGCCAATGCCACCACCATCACAACCACCACCACTACAACTACCAAGCCGCCGCCACCACCACAACTACCACCAGTGCACCATCGCCGCCGTCTCCACGCCCCTACCACCACCACTACACCACCACCACCACCACCATTATCACCATTACCCATATACCACCACCACTATTGTCATGCCACCGCCATCATTCCACCATCACCACTAGCACTCCACCCAGCCCACTAGCACCACTACCACGCCACAACCATCACATTACCACCACTATTGCACCACTATTATTCTACTGCCACAACAACTCACCATCATTCGACCACCACCATTACTATACTACCACCGTTACACCGCCACTCTGCCACCACCTCCCAATCACCTCTCTACTACTACTACAAATACATGATGACCATTAGTAAAATTAAGAGACAATTAGAACAAAAAAAAAATCATTTTTTTAATTCAGTATTTAATATATTTTATCAAACAACTTTTCAACTTAAAAAATTCAGCATTCAGTTTTCAGTACTTAATTTTTCATCTTTGCAAGTGGTGGCTAGCTCATGCGGTAGAGCTCTTGGATGCCCCACACTGCATCTCAGGATCGAGTCCCATTCCCCTCCCCCTTGTAATAGATTAGGAATGACGAATGACAATTTTTTTTTCCAGCTATTAGCTTTCAGTTTTATCAAACAATGGGGCTGTTTGATAAAGCTGAAAGCTGAAAACTAAAAACTGAAAATTAAGTACTGAAAATTGAATGCTGAATTTATTAAGCTAATAAGCTGTTTGATATGTACTGAATCTTAAGCACTGAAAAAATAAGTTGTTTGATCTGTACAAGGAGCTGAAGTATTAAATTCACTAATTTTTTTACTTTGCATTTCATAAATTCATACTGGAATGCATAAATGGGAAAAAAAAAGTATGTTTATCAAAATAATAAATGTACAAAATATTGGCAAGATGGTGGTGTAGTGGCGGTGATGGTTGTGATGGTGGTATAATGGTGGTAGTGGTAGCGATTGTGGAATGGTGGCATCGTGGTGGTGGGGGAGTGATGGTGGGAAAGTAGTGGTGGTGCCTTGGTGGTGTAGTGGCAATAGTGGTGGTGGAAGTGGCGGAGTGGTGGTCATGATGGTGGTGGTAATTGTAAGAGTGGCGGAGTAGTGGTCATGATGGTGGTGGTAATTGTAAGAGTGGCGGAGTAGTGGTGGGTGGTGGGGGAGTGGTGGTGAAGGTGATGTCAGTGGTGGAAGTGGCGGTTGTGGTGGGAGTGGCAGAGGAATGGTGTGAGTGGTGGTGGTGGAGTGGCGGCGGCAGTGGTGGTGAGAGTAGAAGAGTGGTGGTTATGTTGGTAGTGGTGGTGGTGGTAGTAGTGGTGAGAGTGGTGGTGGTATAGTGTTGGTCGGAGTGACGGGGTGGTGGTCATAGTGGTGTGGGTGGTGGTCATGGTGGTGGTAGTAGTTATGTGGAAGTGACAGAGTGGTGATAGTGGTGGTAGTGTAACGCCCCATGTAGACCACTAGCCAGTACCTTGATTTGATCCACAAGCCACACCACATGGCCCAAAATGCTTAAGCCAAGGTACTAGTAATAGTCCACATGGTTTGTTATATACCCAAGACCACTCATGTAAACAACCAATCTGGGACTAAACACCATCTACTCCCAAACTTGGGGTATTACAATCTTCCCCCCTCAGAGATGCAACGTCCTCGTTGCATAGTCCCAGCAACCTCCCCTGGTGTCCGTGGTGGCAGAGCGCATCCTATCCACCACTTGGACCAGGGGCGGGGCTCTGATACCATTTGTAACGTCCCATGTAGACCACTGGCCCAGTACCCTGATTTGGTCCACAAGCCACACCACATGGCCCAAAATGCTTAAGCCCAAGGTACTAGTAGTAGCCCATATGGTTTGTTATATATTCAAGATAACTCATCTAAATAACCAATGTGGGACTAAACACCATCTAACCCCAAACCTGGGGTATCACAATAAAAAGTCATCTCCTGTCAGCGCCAAGACTTGAACCCATGACCCCAAGGTAATAACTCCTATTCTCCGCAAGGTACTAGTAGTAGCCCACATGGTTTGTTATATATCCAAGATAACTCATCTAAACAACCAATGTGGGACTAAACACCATCTACACCCAAACCTGGGGTATTACAACCTTCCCCCCTTAGAGATGCAACGTCCTCGTTGCATAGTCCCAGTAACCTCCCCTGGTGTCTGTGGTGGCAGAGCGCATCCTATCCACCACTTGGACCAGGGCGGGGCTCTGATACCATTTGTAACGCCCCATGTAGACCACTAGCCAGTACCTTGATTTGATCCACACGCCACACCACATGGCCCAAAATGCTTAAGCCAAGGTACTAGTAATAGTCCACATGGTTTGTTATATACCCAAGACCACTCATGTAAACAACCAATCTGGGACTAAACACCATCTACTCCCAAATTTGGGGTATTACAGGTAGAGTGGCGGCAGGAGTGGTGGCGGCGGCGTATTGGATGCGGCGGAAGAGTGCGGTAGTCATAAATTCAGTAAAAATTAAGTAGCTTTAAGTTAATTTTTATCCACATTTTAGCTTTCATTTCAAGAGCACTTAGGCATAGTTTTCCAAAAGATTTTAGCAACCCAGTTGCTAAAATCATGATAATTTTAGCAAATGAATTCAGAAGGTGCTAAAATCATGGTATTTCAAATCACAAAATTAAGTGTTTTCGTGTATTATTTTTTGAATTTTTTTACACCGAATTAAAGTACACGAGGAGCACTTTAATTTGGTGCGAAAAAAATAAAAAAAGATATACGAAACCACTTCATTTTTTGATTTCAAAAAATTAATTTTAACATATGCTGAACTCATTTGCTAAAATCAAGGTTGATTTTAGCAACCTAGTTGCTAAAATCTTTTGAAAAACTATGGATAACTATTTTTTGTAATCAAAAAATTAATTTTAACATATGCTGAACTCATTTGCTAAAATCAAGGTTGATTTTAGCAACCCAGTTGCTAAAATCTTTTGGAAAACTAATGCATATTGTGGTTATCAAAACTAGGCGCGATTCTGTTTAGTTCTTCAGTTAACTCCCAAAACTAGGCGCGAAAAGTTCTCTCCAGCGACCAAATTAGGGTTTTTGACAGAGCTCAGAGATTTTTCTGATTCATTAACTATGGCCACTCCTCCTCCTCCTTCATTACGTCCTACGAAGCGTAGACGCGAGAACCAGAACGAACACGAAGATGAAGACCCGAAAGACAGTACAGCAACAGCAACAGCACAGACTATTGAAAGTTCACCAAACGGTACGGAAAAGGATAAGAACAAGAAGATGTCGCCAGTGGTGGTGTTTGCTCATGGCGCTGGTGCCCCTTCCTCTTCTGATTGGATGATTAGGTCTTCTTTCTCTTCTCTTTGATACATTCAAGTATTTGCTTGTATATGAGTTATCGATAGTATAGCTACAGAATAGGTGTACTGTTGTTTAAAATCTGCTTGGGAATGCGTAAAACCTGCATTTTTTAGACTCAAGATAGGGCTGCAAGTGAGCCAAGTTTCTCTCGAGTAGCTTGAGGCTTGGTGACTCAAACCATTTAGTAATCAAGCTATGAGCTCGTGTTTTAGACTTCTGTAGTAAACGAGCAGCACTTTAAAGCTCCTCTTGGCTTGGAAAAGCTCAGCTCATTTGTGTAGGGGTGGCTCTTTTAGTAAGTGAACCAGTCTTGGCTGGCCTCGATTGAGCACGAGCTCTAGTTTTAGGCTCGTTTAGTAAATAAGCCGAGTTCAAACATTTCAAAGCTCAGCTTGTTTGCACCCCTAATCAAGAGTGGGCGCTCAGGGTTATTTTGTGATTGGACTAGTTCTTCAGTTTCAACATATCATTAACAAGAAGAAAGCTGGAAGAAATATTTGCAAGTTGTGATTTTTATCCCTAGTCTCCCATAGGAATAAGTTGAAGTCATTTCTATCTCAGTTGTTTATTGTTTCTGGTGGTTTCCATTTTTCTTATGTTTTCTTTTTCCCCCAAATGTGGTAAATGGTTTAAATTTTGTATTTTTGTGTATAATGTATAAGCAGTAAAGAACCCAAATGTAGCTTCAGTCTTTAGCATATATAGCCAGCGTCAGAAAAGGACTTTTGCATGCTTGAAAGGAATCATTATACCTGATAAATTGATCAGTGTAGCTAATGAACTTACACATGTACCCTGCACCTCTTTATGATGTGAATGTGGAGATTAGTTGTCCTCAATTCTTGGATGCTTTGGTTATGTATGCCGAGAATCGGTAACTTCTGGAATAGGAAGTCCTATATATTGATTTGTGCTTCTTGATAGATTTAAGTGTTAATGATTTGAAAAATGCTAGAATGAAGTAGAAAAGCAAATAACTAGTGTTTTTCCAGGAGTCATCTATTTTAAAAAGATTTAAGCACCAAAAGCATGCTTCAAGATTGAATCCCCCCTTTTGTTGGTACTTAACACTCTTTGTGTGCAGATGGAAGGGACTATTAGCCAAAGAGTTGCAGGCTGTTGAAGTTGTCACGTTTGACTACCCATGTAAGATATAATTAATCATGGTTTTTGAGCTTCTTGTGAACTGGATTTCAAAATCCTTTCTCAAGATGCTTGAAACCTGTGACGCTAATCTGTATCAGTGTGTCTGTGAAACTCGCTCCATCCCAAAATGGATTTCCAAAGCTACTATTCACTCCTCTCAAAAAATCGTTTATATTTTTCAACTTATAATGTATTATATATGCAATATGAATCTTGTTTGACAGAGTTTTGAACATCTTAAAGAGTATTATAAATTACAAAATATAGATGATTTTTTGAGAAGCGTGAATAGTAGTTTTGGACATCGATTTTGGGACGGATAATCGATGTCCAATAATCAAGAGGAGCAATTGACTGATATGTGAAGGGGTTTTTTTATGACATTTTTTTGTTGGTAAATTAACTTTTATTGAAGAAAACAAGGATGAAACCACCGGGGCATACCCCTACAGAAATACATCAAAACCAGACAAACAAACTACTTCCCACAGGGAAACCACCTACAGCCAAAGAAAATCTGAGGTCTGAATATGCATTTAGCCGCACACCAGCAATCACCTAGCCCAATACTACCTCTGCATTAGACCACAGTCAACTCAAGAACAAACAATAAACTCAACAAAAGGCATACAAACTAAGCTCGAGCAGCAGTAAAATTTTTAAGAGAAATTTTCCAGCTCAGGCTCAAATGCAGATTTGTAGGGGTCCTTTTAACATTTCTCCAGGAGCTCATATAATACCTCATGTGAGTAATGATATGCAGAACCACACCATCCACACCTTACATCTTCCTTCGGAAAATCCTACCATTCCTCTCCCTCCATAAGTGAGACATTTTTTATTTTTATTTTTTTGTAACTTTTTTCAATGGTTGTCACAGGGGACTCTTGAAATGTGATTTAGTGAATTGACTCTTGACAGATATCTCTGGAGGAAAACGAGGTGCTCCTCCTAAGGCAGAAAAGTTGATTGACTTTCATGTGGAGGTCGTCAAAAAAACTTTGGCAAAGTACCCTGGACATCCACTAGTTTTGGCTGGAAAATCCATGGGTTCAAGGTAAATGGTTACTCTACAGCAACCATCTGGATTATACTTGCGTTGAAATGCTTATAAATTGCTTGAGAATCTCTACGATAGCATGTCATTTCTTGAGACTGCAAGTGATTGCCTTTCAAGCTAAAGTGGTGTTAGGATTAGGGGTATCTTGAAAAGTCAGTGGTAGACTGGTAGTAAACCTTTTTCAGACACTTTTTTTTTTGGGCGAAATCACATTTAAAGTCAAGTGTTTTCACTGATGGAGGAAGAGTTACTAATATTACGGAAAAAATTTCTTCATATGATGTTTAGATATAGGAATAAATTGCTGCTTCTTAACTACAACAATTAGTGATTCTTATAAGTGACCGAATATAGATAATGATGGATAATGTGCATTGACAGGTTAACTAAAGGAGACAGTTACTTTGACTCAAATAATGTTGCATGATGTATATTGTTTGATCATCCATGCAAGGTGTTCCTAAATCCTTATTTTTTTGGGGTTTTGTTTTGTATCTGTAGGGTCAGCTGCATGGTGGCTGGTGAGGAAGGTGTTGGTGCTTCGGCTGTAGTTTGCCTGGGGTACCCGCTTAAGGTAGGGGGTCATGGGTTAAGTTTCCTTGATTTTTTCCGATCGGTATGTGGGAGTTGATCATCCCTCTCCAAAACGAAGATTTGATGTCATTTAACCTTGTTTTTGCCCCACAAATCTAGATATGCATTGATATTTTAGAATGCTCTATCAGCATTTTGTTTCCATTTGTTTAATGGAAAGCTGACAAAATGGCTAGGACAGGGATGTGACAGAGTCTGAGACATGGGTGACAACTTGGGCAAAAAAGTGCTGCATTTAATTGCTCATTTTGGTTCTTCACTTGTTGCCTTCGGATATAGAATTTCATGTTTGAACATTGGCTTCTCCAATTGGAATAATCTACTCACAATGAATGATTGGTGCTGGCTTGCTGCTTTTACTGGCCTCAAATTAATTAGTTTGGAATGATATCCGTGCATCAGCTAAATTGTTCGATTGTCTTGTCATGTGAATTCTCTCAAAGGAAAGCTGATACAGAACTAGAGGGGTTAGGAAAACCAAACAGAGCCTCAGCCTTCAGGCGGCGGTAGGAGATAGGTTTAGAATTGGTTAGGGGTTAATTCAGTGCCCAAAAACAGTAAATCAAGGGCTGGTTGAGTTTCATTTGGTTTTGAAGTTAAGCATTTGAGGGAAGTGATTATTAAGCTTGATCTTTTAGAATCTCCAGTGTGGAAAGGAAAAGTTGAATGCAGTTTCGATGCTGTAAAGATTAAGATGCAGAAATCTTGAAAAGTAGAGGAAGATACGAAAACAGAAATCTTGCAATCAATCCTAGAATCCCGTAGGCATCATGAAGTTTTTGTTGGTTCACACAAAACCCTGAACGAATATATAAGTAATTATTGTAGATCCTGTATGGGTTTTGCATCATCAATTACCTTTGGAATGCCCTTGTAAATCTTCCAGGGATGCTGCCGTGCTCCATCAGAAGCCCTCTTGATTTATTTGCTTTTCAGTTGTTTGCTTTACACTTCTACTAGATCTTCCCCTGCAATAAGTTGTTTGAAAATAATTTGTTGTGCTATATTTGGATCCGTGCTGCATCATTATATTGGTAAATTAATTCTTCCTAATTATGGCATGCACAAGTTAGGAGTGGGTGTCCTTGGGGTAATTTTCCCTTCTGCCAATTTAGCTGTTTACCTCACTGCAAATTCACTAATTTTCAGGCATGAATGGAGCAGTACGAGATGAGACACTGCTACAACTTACAGTCCCTATTATGTTTGTACAGGTACCACCATGTAGCTTCTTTGTCTGATGTTATTAGCAACAATCCGTAGTTAGTGAAATCTAGTGCATATTCCTAATTGTGACCACTAACCCAAGCATAAACATAGTTTTTGGGTTTGATGAATACATCGTTTCTTGATATTTGAACTGCTCTTCATAATTTTGATTTTGTACTTCTCTTTCTTTGGTACCATCCAATCTTCATCATTTTCATTTCATAATTTCTTGCGAGCGTGTTGATTGAGATCTAGTGATGGTTCTCCAATCAAGGGAAGCAAGGATGGGTTTTGTCCATTGGAAAAGCTGGAACCGGTTCGGAAGAAGATGAAATCTATTAACGAGTTGCATGTCGTTGAAGGTGGTGACCACTCTTTCAAGATTGCGAAGAAGCATCTACAATCAACTGGGTCCACCCAAGAAGATGCTGAAGATCATGCTGTTCATGCCATCGCAATGTTTGTTTCCAAGTATATATGAGGAAGGTGACACCTCTATGTTTTGTCTTCACTTGGAAGGTTTTGGGTCAGTGCCTTGCTGCCTTTTGTGACATTTGTAGGCTTAACCAAATAACTCCTTCTATGTCTAACCCTTTTCTGGAGATAATTGTGCTATATTATTCTGCAAACAGTTCGTTCAACTATTGTAAGTGAAAATCATTGGGATCGCTGTTGTAAGTATAGTAAGTACGATTGTTCTACTCTTGTTACCAAAAGCTACTTATAGCTACATATATCTGTACAACAGGTATTACAATTCATCTACCTATCTATAGAACATGTACTACTTTTTTTTTTGCTCGGCGAAAAAAGATTCTTATTAAGCTCGACAAAGGGTACATTGAGAAACCAGACAGAGCCACGAAGGTTGAGGCAAAATGTTCGGCAGAAAAGAAAAGAGAGAGAGAGAAAAAGATTCATCCAATGAAATATTGGATAGGACCAAGGAGAAGACCTGCCTTGGAACCTACCCAAAATAGGGGAAACAAGCATAATCTAGTAGACACCAAACAAGCAAGAGCAACACCCCAAACCCAACAGCACCTAAAAACCAACACAACCAGACCCCACAAAATCAAAGCACCAAAAACAAAAAGAAATATAGGCCCAATGGGAAACCACTCAACAAGGACAAAACCAACCTAAGACCTAACTCCCAAACCACCCAACTCCCACCCCAAGATAAAGAGCCAGAACCCCACATCCAAAAGAGAGGCTAGATCTTCACCAGCCTAACAGCATCCAAGTTCCATTTGAAGTCCTCAACCAAATAGTCCGAAATGTTATACTTCCCTCTAATCCACATTGCCATCCTAGTTTTGGCTAAGTCACAAATTTGCTCCATATCCCAAACTTTTATTGTTAAACACAATATCATTCTTGCAAGTCTAGATTGACCATACCACTAAATAAAAGGTTGCCATCCAACAGAGCTTTTCCAAATTTCTAAATCTATGACAATTCCACCAAAGGAGCAGATCTTTCAAACTAGGAGGACTAACCCAAACAAGGTGCCACCATGAGACTATCTCAGACCAGACTCCCCATTCTACAGAACAGTGAAGAAGTAAATGGCTAGGGGATTCTGCAATTGAGTTGCTTTAGGGACAAACATCCAAGCTGGTATTCAAAACACCTCTTCTTACTAATTCAGACTTAGAAGCTATGCAATTTTGAATAGCCAACCATACAAATAGCTCTACTTTTGGTGGGCACATGTTTTTCCAAACTTAATAAAGTTCTTTGCCTTCAATGAAACTTTGTTCCTCCCATTTTGAGTAAGCAGATTTAACTGAAAAATTGAGATCTTTGCTCCATCTCCACCGTAAACAATCCTCTCTTGAGTCTTGTAGTTGTACCACTCCCAGTATCTGGTACAAATTTTGTGACAATTCTTCTTCCCTAACAAACAGTTGCCTTCTAAATTGGAGATTCCAATATCTTGGACCTTGATTAGAAACCAAGTCTGCCACCTTAGCCTCCTTGGATTTGTTTCTCTCTCCTCTCCTCATCTCGCCTTGGATTTGTTTTGGGCCTGCATTCAATTTTCACGGTAGTCAAGCCAGGAGTCGTCTTATTAATTAGCATGTTTCATAAGCTTGTTTGAATACATGTTTATTCTTTTTGTTGTATTAGCTCGGTGCCTTGTTCTTATTTTTGTTTTGCCATCTGAAGTGGGTCTTCTAATCCTGTGAACATCAGCAAGTACTAGAGAACATAACTTCATAACTCAGTTGAGGAGTGAACAAAACTTGATAACTAACTTGAGGACTAGTCTATGCAATTATGCAAAGTGCCGTCTTTGGGGAGTGAAAGATATATGACGTATGAAATACCGAATACTGATGTGGCTTTTTGGATGGATGGATAAAAGTGTGTTTGTTATGTCTCTTCCTTTGCTTCAATTTTAGGCATTTAGTTGCTGTTTACCACTCATTCAGGACATAGCATAACATTACGAGGATTTAGACATACAGATGTAAATCGACATCATATACCCACACCCTTCGATGTGTTGAACCACGCAAAATTTCATTGCTTGGTATCTGTTTTCTAATTGTCTTCGATAGCAAATCATTTGGAGAACCGGTATGCATAATTCAGAAAATTACTTATGGAATACTGAATTCCTCTAGTAGCGACTATCGTCTTCACTCTCATAGGCAGTGCTGCCTCATTAGGAGTAGCATTTTCAGTGCTATTCTTATTTGGCATCGGATTCTCCTCTTTCTTATTGTGATTTTCTTTTCTTTTTCATGTTAGTCTCAATGACACGCCTACAAGTGCAAACCGAACCACAACTCCTAGAATGTAGTTTTGGTACAGCTCTTCACGCTCACTTTCACTGAATCTGTCATATTTTGGCCCAAATTGCTGCCCTGGTTTCTGGGAGTGGCTCCATCTTCAGGTATCTTCGGATTGCTAGATATCGTAAGGGGGAACTTGTTCACTGTTTGGACAAATGTAAGAATCTCATTGAGAAGGAAATTGTAAATACTTTCTGATTGGAAGACAGAAAAATAAAAGAAATTAAAGAGAGAAGTGATGAAATCATGAAATTATAGGATAGTTGGATTCCTTTTCTAATCATCCTCTGTATCTACCTTCTTATTGTGCTTTCTTCTTGCATTTTGTGAGAAATACTGTAGTTGTTACTCGGTTCTTTGTCCTTTTGACAAACCAGGAAGCCAAACTTATTCCCTGTCCTTTATTTGGTTCGTTGCCAAATTCTCCAGAAAAAAGGTAAACACATGATGTTGCATAACACGTGTGAAACCTTTTTCTTTTATTGGCCCCTCGATAAGTAGACTATTAGATTGAGTCGAAACTCGAAAGCCTACCAATGCACAATGGTTCCAATTCCAGCGATAGCAAAAACAGGAGAGGCAAGAACATTTGAATGGTGAGAAAGACTTTTCAAAATTTGATCAAATCGCTCGAGAATCCCATCATCTGTTAGGTGGCCCAACCTAGCCTTTAACTGGCATAGAGCCAAGTGGTATTACAATTGAATTGTATGACATCCACTATTCAAATCCAATTCGAAAATGTGAGTTACTAGATAGTAGCGGTAGGTGGAGGGCACTGCATGTGTTATTGATAAGCCGATGACATGCCTTCAAAATAGAACAAATTCAAGTAATGAATTTCTCCCATGGAGGCAGTTTGTTGAAAGCTTCTCTTGCTTCTTATATGATCTCTATTTGCAATTTTGCATGTGCGAAAGTGCAGCTTAGTTACCATAGTTAGACAAATCAATTCTATCCACAAAGTATGCAAACCGGAGGAGAATTATAATTTATTTCTTACTTCAAATCATTGCATACTTATATGCAGACACAACATGTCAAACTGACACACATCATAACCACTTTATTGACCCCCACTAGTACAAACACGAACTCCAAACCGCGACTCATAAGTCGTAATGCAACCCTCTCACAAGGGACAAGACTCGCATACATACCTAGCTTTGCTCATTAGACTAGTGCATACACAACTTTAATTTCCCTCCTCATAATACATTACGCTAGTGATACGACCCCCAAGCACGATGTCTTTATTCGTATTGTCATAGACTTAATCGTCGCTATCGCTGCTGCTGCTGCTGCCATCCTTGTTCTTTTTCTTAGTCTTCATGTCATGCTTCTCTTTCTTCTTCTTGTTGTGATGATCACCAGCTGCGCCCATCCTAGGCAAGCAGTGCCCTTCCTTTTTCTCACCATTGTTTGACTTGTTTCCATGTTGTTTGTGTTCTGTGAACACCCTAGTCACAGAACTGGCCATTTCTTTCACTGTGGTGCTGAATCTGTGTTCATTGGCATTATCTCCACCGTGGCAGGTTTCATTCTTTGGTTTGCAACAATTAGCCGAGGCCATGTTTTGATGGTCAGCTGGTTTGTGCAACTGCATTGAAGCCATTGCAAAATTTGCTAAGTGGTTGAGTTGAGATTGTAAGGTAAGGGTTCTTATGCTTTTGGAGATTGCTAGAGACTCAAAAGGGCTAACTGAACACCTATAAATACTGCATATGATTTAGTGGGATACCTTCAATTTCCATTATCTCATACACCTTGGAATCTATTTTTTCCATGAGCCTAATGTATCTTATTCTTTGTGATCATGAGAGTTTCCGTGCCACAATTTTTAGCCGTTGATGGGATTATGGAATTTCTACTTTAATGGACCTCTCCCAGTGGCAGCATCTTTCATTTCCTTCATAAGAAATTTCGAGATGAAAGACGAGAACAGGAAAGAAATCACAGGAACTTGATTAAAGTTGTCGACTATTAAAGTTGGAATAGAAATTCGTATGGATTGAGCTCGAAAAATTGATAAGCCCAAGAGGATTCGAATCTGAGACTTGGAATATAAAAAAGAAACTCCTAAATTTCAGACTTTGACCATCAGACCATTCACTTGGGTTCATAAAATGGATGATCATCTCCACATGTTACATTCTCACAAGGAGAAATAAAACACCTGATGTGTTTACCCAATGTCAGGAAATACATTGCAGGATTACTTGAATGGTCGGCTGAAATGTACTAGATGACATATTTGTTGGGCTTGTGAAGCCTGGTTCGATCTAGTTCGAAGACTATTGGGGTTCGACCTCCTAGATAGCTGTATAACCTAGTCACATAATCCTTCAATAGGACCCTCTCTCGAATTTAAGTAGCTTCGGATTTTTTTAAAGAAGCTTTCACGTTCGCATCCGGCCTCACGTTTCGCAAATTCGATACATTGTGAAAGCTGGTATGGGCTGTTGAGGCATTCAACTACACAGTTGGGAATCAGGTAAAATGTGTCTTGTGTTCTCTGTTTCGATTCTTCATTGTTCTTCGTGCGTTTTGTGTTTGGTAGTTTGTCTAATTTGTCAACATTATTGCCACACGGCTATAAGCTAACAATAGCTACTGGACTTGTAAATGAAATTTCGCAAAATGCCGTGGTTGGTGAGGGAAAGATATATGACGCATGGAATACCAAAAATTTATGTGGCTTTGTATGAGTGGATGGATAAAAGTGTGTTCGTTATGTCTCTTCCTTTTCTTCATTTTTTGGCATTTAATTGCTGTTTACCACTCATTCGGGGCTTAGCATATTCTAACAAGGATATAGACATACAGTTGTAGATTGACATCATATACTCCAAGCCCTTTGATGTGTTTCTGTTGATGAAATCCTTCCTATCGTCTTAAGCAGAGACGGATACAAGGGGGGCCTGGGGATCACGTGCCACTGCTGACCCAGCTCCCCCGCTGACTCCGCTCAAAACTTTAAAAAAAAAAAATTATTATATATACATTTAGCTTAATTTTGGTACCACTCTTCGCTCCTACTTTAACTGAGTCTGTAGAATAGCAGACTGCTGTATTTTGGCCTAAATTGTCGTCCTGGTTTCTGTGAGGGTGAGAGGCTCCATCTTCGGGTATCTTCGGATCTCTTGATATCATAAGGAATAACTTATTCACTGTTTGGGCAAATGTAAGAATCTCATTGAAAAGGAAATAGCAAAGACTCTCTGATTGCAAGATGTAAAAATAAAAGAAATAAAAGAGAGAGAAGCGATGAAATCATGGAATTATAGAATAGTCGGATTCCTTTTCAAATCATTCTCTGTATCTACCTTCATTTTGTGTTTTCCTCTTGCATTTTGTGAAAGGAATATTGTTCCTCCTTTTGACAAACCAGAAAGCCAAACTTATTCCCTGTCCTTTACTTGGTTCATTGCCGAATTCTCCAGAAAAATGTGGACACACCTGATGTTGCACAACACGTGCGAAAACTTTTTCTTTTATTGGCGCCCGAAAAATAGACCATTAGATTGAGTTGAAAACCTACCGACGCATAAAGGTGTCAATTCCAATGAAGGCAAAAACAGGAGAGGCAAGAACTTCTGAATAGTGAGAAAGACTTCACAAAATTTGATCAAATTACTCGAGAATCTCATCATCTGTTACCAGTTGGGTTAGCCAACCAACCCTTTAGCAGGCCGTATGGAGTATAGCCAAGTGGTATTACAATTGAATTGTATGACATCCGCTATTCAATCCCAATTTGAGAATGTGAGTTACTGTCATTGATAAGCCGATAACATGTCTTTTAAAAATAGAACAAATTCAAGTAATTGAAATTTCTCCCATGTAGGCAGTTCTGTTGAAAGTACTTCTCTTGCTTCTTATATGATCTCAATTTGCAATTTTCCATGTACGAAAGTGCAGCTTAATTACCAAACTTAGACAAATCAATTTTATCCACCAAGTAAGCAAACCGAAGGAGAATTATCTTTTATTTCTTACTGTACAACACAGCATGCTTATGTGCAGACACATAACATGTCAAACACAACCTCCAAACCACTGCTCGCAAGTCGTAAGTTGCAACGCAACCCTCTCACAAGGGACGAGACCCGCATACATACATACATACATACATATCTAGCTTTTCTCATTACACAAGTGAATACACAACTATAATATCCCTCCTCATAAAACATTACGCTTGTGATAAGACCCACAAGGGCGATGTCTTTATTCGTATTGCCACAGACTTAACCGTCGCTATCGCTGCTGCTGCTGCTTCTGCTCTTGCCGTCCTTGTTCTTTATCTTAGTCTTCATGCCATGCTTCTCTTTCTTCTTCTTGTTATGATCTCCCATCCTAGGCAAGCAGTGGCCTTCGTTTTTCTCACCATAGTTTGACTTGTTTCCATGTTGTTTGTGTTCTGTGAACACCTTAGTCACAGAACTGGCCATTTCTTTCACTTTGGTGCTGAATCTGTGTTCATTGGCATTATTTCCACTGTGGCAGGTTTCACTCTTTGGTTTTCTACAATTGGCTGAGGCCATGTTTTGATGATCAGCTGGTTTGTGCAACTGCATTGAAGCCATTGCAAAATTTACAAGTGATTGTGCTGAGGCTGTAAGGTAAGGGTTCTTATGCTTTTGGAGATTGCTTGAGACTCATAAGGAAAATTGAACACTTATATATAGAGCAATTGAGTTAGTGGGATACCTTCAATTTCCATTATCTCAAACTCCTTCGAATCTACTTTTTCCATGGGCCTAAGGGAACTTATTCTTTGTGATCATGGAAATTTACCTGTGACAATTTTTATATGGAATTTTATCTTTAATTGGAATTTTTTTTTCTAGGGTTATGAACACTCCACGTGGCAGCGTCTTCGGTTCCTTTGTAAGAAACTTTGCGATGACTTAGTCACACAACCCTTTAGTAAGGCTCTCTGCATCTCAATCGATCCTCGCTCTGTGCTTGAGCTGTCAATCATTGCTTTGGTGAATTTAAGTAGTTTTTGATGTTTTTTAAAGACGCTTTCACGCTTGAGCTTCGCTCAGGCATGCACATTATGTGACTTAGGGTATGACATTAATTGATGTAAACCTTATGTTATAAATACTTGTTGGGGGCGGTTCTGCTAACTCAACGAATAAAACAACATTTGACACAACGATAATCAAACCCCCGCGCTAACTATTGGATCCGTTCAATTTGTTTAAAATATGTTTGTAAGATTTCTTGTAAAATATCAACTCATTTTGATAGCGGTAAAGGCTTGATCGGTTAATTCAGTTTTAGCTTGAAAATCTGACAGGAATCAACTAAATGAACCGATCAAGCCCTTACCGATATCTAAATGATTTGATTTTTACGGGAATTCTTAAAACATGTTTTAAACAAATTGAATGGCTCCGATAATTTGCGTGGGGATCTCACAAATAAATTGTGTCAAATGTTGTGTTATTTGTTGTGTTGACGGAACTGCCCCTATACTTGTTATAGGCAGCCGATATAACTTTTGTATCCCATTCTTAATCTAATACATTGAGAAAATTGGTATGAGCCGTAAATGTACTTAACAATACAGGTAGGGAACCACGTAAAACTTGTGTCTTGCATTCTTCATTTCGGTTCTTCATTGTTCTTCGTATGTTCTGTGTTTGTTGGTTTGACTGATTACATTATTGCCACATAGCTACAAGCTAAGAACAGCTAATCTTGACCCTTGATTTTTAGTTGGAGGAGAGAGCTTCTATTCTGCTTAGACAAGCCACACAATCATCCAATATCTTCTTCATATCATATTTACATTCAAACCCCATCTCCTCCAGCTTTGTACTTTCACAGCTGCTTCCTCTGTCTGGTCCTCTCATGAGTCTGAAAACAAATTCATTTTGTTAGCTTCCAATCCCTACTGAATGTGATTTTCAATCTCAAATGTTCAAGCATGCCATTTAGTTTTTTTCTTTTTGGTAATCCAAAATTTTATTGAGAGCTCAAACAAAATAAGAAACTGAGGAAGGCAAGCACAATGTGTGTGTGTGTGAGAGAGAGAGAGAGAGAGAGAGAGAGAGAGAGAGAGAGAGAGAGAGAGAGAGAGAGAGAGAGAGACTTTTGTGATATCTTGACTTGGGGATAATTTTTTTTGTAGTAATTAGCCATGTCTTTTAAGGTTGGATCAGCTGAAGCGCACAAGAATCTGCCTCGTAGCGACTCTTTCTCGATGCAAAAAATGTGGGCTTCGCGAACATCATCAATGTGGGCTAAAGGAATTGAACCCAAGAGCTCGTGGATAAATCTTAGGCTGCCGTAGGAAGTAAGATCTCCAGTAATCTGTGATAGGATTACAGCTACAGAAGCAGGCAAGTAGGAAAGAAGAGAATTGTCTCCTCCCACTAGGCCACAAAGCAGGCTCACCACTTCCAATTTTCCATTTCCAATTTCATTGTACCTCAACACCTCCATCTCTGCTAACGTCTTCGATTTAGTATATGCCTGCAAAAAAAATAAAAATAAAAATTGAATTAAAATGAAATAAAAAAGCACCCAAAGGCATGCACATAGTTGCTATTTCTCTATAATGCTTGGACCAGGGGGCCCTGCTGTCTGAAGGGTCCAGATCATGAGTTTGAGTTTGGGACATCCGAAGCCACAACAGGGCCCCGGTCCATAATTTCATAGGATCCGTGGGCAATAAATCTAACCGGTCATTGGACTTGTTTTGCATCATCAGTCACATATTACGGTCTAATGATTTAAATAAAACCCATTAAAAACAACAGTATTTAACACATACCAGGAGAAAATCATCGCTGAAATTGAAGGAGAGATTGAGAGTAGTCCAACAGGATTCATCAAGGGATGATCTGTAGCCACTCCCATCTTCTTTCAATGGAGACGATGCCATAACACTGGCCGTGTAAATGAGCCGTTTGACGGTTTTTGATCTAATGCAACTATCCGCTATCCTTTTCACCCCAGCAATCGCGGCTTCAGTAGTATCCTTGTACTAATTCAGTATTATATTTTTCTAGTAAGTTTACGAATAAGTTATCAAAGAAAAATACAAATAAAACGAGTTATAATACAAACAGAAGGACCCAGATTAACAGGGGCGGAGCCAGGAATTTAGTGTAGTAGGATCAGTAAAACAAAAACCAGAGGAATTTACGAACTAAAAGTGTTACCTTAGTGCTCTGGATGTTGTGCTGCAATGGAGTAGCTACATGGAAAACATAGTGACAACCTTCAATTGCAGGTTCAAATTCACTGGGATTGTATATGTCAGCTTGGAATAACTCTAATCTGGTGTCTGCATATGGAAGGGATTCAACTAGGCCTACTTCCAGTTCTTCATCTGCAAGAAAATTAAGTATAACAATTAAGAGACCAAATAAAAGTCTCAGAGAGAGAGAGAGAGAGAGAGAGAGATACTTAAGTTCAGGAGTGTTGCATGGACAGTGTAGCCTTTCTCTAATAGCTTCTTAACAAGCCAAGAACCTATAAACCCTGAGCCTCCTGTTACACAAACCCTTATGCAATTTCTCTTCTCCATTAATCACCAACTTCTTTTCTGCTGTCTTTTTTCTTTCTTTCTTTCTGATGGAATTTGAGAATTCTTCTCTTGAGGGAAGAGGTGAGGTTGGTGGAAGTGGAATATATGGACAAAATGATGGTTGCCCTGACTCTTAAATCCCAATTCCACCACCACACCCTTATTTACCCTCAATAATAATCAAGTCTATGCATTGATGTTGTAAATTTACTTTCCTAGATATAGAATTTGAAGGGTTTGTCACATAGTGCAATTTTGTTCCCCCTCCTTAAAAGAGGGTAAACATTACTCTCCCTTCCATTGGTTGAAACAGTGTAGGTCTCATTGAAAAATGATGTCATTCCAACAAAAAGTGATGTTATTTTTGTCAAAAAGTGTATTGCAGTGTGAGACCTACACCATTTCAACCAATACGAAGGAGGGTAATGTTCACCCTCTTTAAAGGAGGGTGAACAAAATTGCACTCGTTTGTCACGTGGAAACATGACATTAAGTACTGGATTTATTTTTTCAAAGCTCGCAAGTTAGAGGCTTACAACGAATGAAAACCCCTTAGTATCACTGGAGGTTTGTCCGATCGTTAATTTTAAACTTTTAAATTAGTCGAGATGCGCATAATTAAGCATGCCAGATACCCGGTTGTCAATAACATTTTCCTTTTGGTATTAGAAAACAAACTAAACACCGAAAGGAAAATGTTATTACAACCAAATAAACACCCACTGGGCTTTGTTACCCATTTGATCAAAATCTTTCCTCATTTGCTAAAATCCACCCCAGCGATGGATCTTTCTATTGTCCGCCCAATGGGCGGACAATAAAAACACATTATGACCGGTCATAATGTGTCTTATTGTCCGCCCATTGGGCGGACAATAGATTTTGCCTTTTATTAGTCCTCTCATTTTATGGGATTTCTCATAAAATCAAATGGGAAATCCATAAATATTGGTATTGGGACATGTACGGTAACAGTCGCTCGTTGTGTAAATGTAGTGAATGTATCGAATGACATGTAAAGAGAATCGATTGTTGCGGCCCTAAACTGTTTAAAATTATTTTTGACCCAAAAAATTTGAAGTGGCTAAAGCACTCGTAACGATCCAGTATCGATTTGTGAGTTGCAAACGGATCAATATGCATGGGAAAAGGCCGATTCGAATTGTGGTTTGCTGATGTAATGGTATCGAAAGGCTCAAAAATCATTACGTGGCCGATAAGATACTTAATTGCAGATATTTAAATAAAATCGTGATAAACACACAAGTTAGTCTGAATATTCAATTATAAAAAATTTCACCCAGGGATCGCATTAGAGGAAACTGTTTTCCAAAAAACCTAACAAAACAGATTGTATGTGTAAAAGTCTTTTACAGTCTCGTGTTCGACTCTCATTTGTAACAAATGTTCAGGTTACCTCGACCCATGCGTACGTGTATGAAATGGCAATGGGAACTTGGTTGTAGGGATTAGTCCGAGGTGTGCGCAAGGTACACCCAAAATTACCAGGAAAACAAAAAATAATTTTACAGTTTTATATTCCTAAAACACCCTTTGGGCGAATGTATCCAAAAGCTATGAACATTAGGAAATTGCCTGTCGACGCGCGCTCAGAAGTCCCTCGTTAGTCCCTAATCTCACAAATCAATGACTTGATCAATATTGGAGGAAAAATTATTCAGTGCTCTTGAGGCATTGCTACATAGCGCTCTTGGCATCTCTCATACCACATATTCATATGAGTCCAATATAGTCAGTGTTTTGCTCCACGTGAATGTGTAGTTAGGGAAATGCGCCCTGGCAGTGCCCCAGGAATAATCTCACATTGGAGAGGTTTGGAATTGTAACAAAAATTATATTCTTAATTCTTTCGGAATTTTTTTTTTCACCAAAATTGAGGTGAAGCATAGAAAAGTTTCTTTTTTCACCAAAATTTGAATCTTAGTTCTGGTTGGAAATTAGGTTTTTGTGGGGCTTTCGGTGCTTGGGTGTTTTTGGGTGTTTTGGCTTGTGTGATTTTGGTTGGCTTCTTGCCTTCCTATTTTTATCGTTGATCCGTTTAATCTTTGTCTTTTTTTTTCAAAGATTAATAAAAAAATTTGTTGATCGAAAAAAATAGGCATAGAACAACTATGGCTCTATTTCAAAACTTTTGAGATATTTCCGAGTTTGTGTTAAAATATACATAAAACTGAGTCTCCCCGATTTTGTAAAAGTGTGAGATCTTGTCCTTGCAGTCTATTAGAGATTCTTAACGTGTCTATGCTATGATTCCTTTTGATTCAGTGACAATTGTATTGCCAAAATTGATTTGATGACGAAATAAACGAATTCACTTTTTAAAGTCTTACGGCGTGTTTGTAATAGCTGGAGATATAAAATTCTAGATTCTAATTTTAGATTTTGCTGCAGATTTTAAATTTTAAATTTCAGTACAAGCAGACAAACATGTTTACCATAACCGTAAAATCACGATTTAAGTTCAAACAAAGAACTAATAGGAATATGAGACAGACTGTCAGGGAGAAAATATTTAACTGGCCATAGTGGTTTCATGTAGAGGATAAAATATAAAACTGAATCTCCCCGATTTTATAAAAGTGCGAGGTCGATCTAGTCCTTGCAGTCTATTAAACAATTGCATGAGAGATTCTTAACGTGTCTATGCTATGATTCCTTTTGATTCTATGACAATTGTGTTAGAAATCCGGTTTTTAAAATGTGTTGATGGCGTCGTCTCTCCTGAAATTTGAAACGCAAGAAATAATTTGAGGTGCATTGTAACAACAGTTTCCCGTTGATGGAGCTCGACCTCCGTTGTTGGATGTCTTTGGCTGAAAAGTTCTTGACAAGTCAGTCGCCAGAAAGGGCCAAGGAGACTTCTCATTAATCTCGTGTCTATGATGGTAGGGAAAACTTCAAAGAATCTTTCTTTATCCATGTTCATCCTCTCTGGTGGTCGTCAATCGTTCGGACTTGGTACAATTGAATTGCACATAGCTCATTATCTTATTCGTTGTTTGTCCTACCAGATGGTTTAAGCTGGGTTACAATAAATTTGCCTTCAAGATACAACGAAACTGAACTCTAGTTTCTTTCTGTCTGCGTTTGCACATTCGAAGATAGACAAAATGGAGTGCGTAGAGAGAGAGCAATTCACTATGGAATTTTTTGGTGTATTGAATGACTCTACAAATGGTCTATTTATAGATTATAGGCACCCTTTTGTGAAAGGTTTTGTCTTTAGTAGACACACATTAGGAATAGTCATATCTTTTGAAGACACTGATGAGGAACAGTCATGTCTTTTAAAGACAATTAATTAGGAAAAGTCATGCCTCTTTCTAGACACCATTTTGTGAAAAGCCATGTCTCTTGTAGACACTAATTTAATTGGAAAGGGTAATGCCTCTTGGAGGCACAACATGTTTCACATCCCTCCTAACAATCACATCTCTTCCAAATAATTACATCTCAATCTAATGAGTGTTTTAACGATTTCAATAAAGTCACAACTTATGTGAAAAGGTGTTGTAACCTTTCACATAAATCTTTCTCAATATAGTTTCAAAAAATCTCAAACTAAAACGCATTTATTATTTTGAAAATATCTAACAAATTATATTGCCAGAACTGATTTGATGACGAAATAAATAAATTAACTTTTCAAAGTTTTAGTGTGTGTTTGCTTGTTGATATAAATTTTAAATTCTAGTTTCAGATTCTGTTGCAGATTCTAATTTTTAAATTTCAATGAAAGCAAATAAACATGTTTATTATAGCTATAAAATTACGATTAAGCTGTAGTAAATACTCGTACTGTTCACTGCAAATTAAAAGCTGAACAATCAGCTTTTCTAAAATTCAAAACCTAAAATCTTATTCGAAAAGCTCCAAGCTATCCAAACCTAGTTTAGGGATTTTCATAAACTTTTTCCTTTTTTCAACTTTTCAGAATCTTTAGAATTTGAGAAATTGTTATCTTGAATTTTTAATAAACAGTACTTCAAAGTGATTTTAAAAAGCTATAATCTCAAAATCTACCAACTACCAATATAATTTCTCGTAAACACCCACTTAATGTGCCCCAATTTCTTTTGACGACATTTTGATATGGTTTTAATATTTTCCAAGGGTAAATGATTTGGGAACATAGATGGCTCTCGCGTATTCTTCTTTTGTTCCCCTTTTTTTTTTTTCCCCCTTTTCTTGAATTTTAGTTTCTTAGCCAATTGAGAGAGACATTTTCCATGTTCTATTTCTTAGCGATGGTTTTCATAGTTTCCATGGTTTTAATATCTTAGACAATTGAGGTAGACATTTTCCATGCCCTTTTTTCCCCTACAAAGCCAAAGGCCTTAGTTCTTGCTGTTGTCATTCAATTTCTTCATATTGTTAAAAGTACTCGGTAGAAAACCATCGGGTAATTCTCGTTTGACTTCAGGTGCTCAAATCGCATTCAGAAAATATGTGTTAAGGTAGAAGACAATCACATTGTCATGACTAGAGGGTAACAGTCGTTTCAGGATAACCACCTTTCTTCTTCCCTTGCAATAACATTTTCTGCACTACATAAGTGCAAGTGAATGCACAACTTTATTTCCTTATTCTCCCATCACACCCAAGTGCCAACGGGCCAACTGAAACTTTGCTTACCTGACCTTTGCTCCGGCAGGATGATGGACTTGGCCCACCTGGCCTCCGCCCAACAGGGGCGGACGCAGGATTTAGTATCAGCGGAGTCAAATATACAGTAGATCCAATGTAATACTTAACCAAAAGATATTTAATATATATATAGAGAGTGAGTTTCCTATCCAAACCACTAAATCCGGACCTACCGTCCGGACCTCACTTTCCGGACCAAATTTCGACGATCCGAACCGTTAGATGTGTTTAAAACGTGTTTTTAAGGTCCAACGCGAGGATTTGGCAAAAAAAAAATACTCGGAAGGGCTTGATCGGACCAGTTTTTCATAAAAATGCTATACGGTTCGGATCATCAAAATTTGGTCCGAAAAGTGGAGGTCCGGATGATAGCTTCATTTGAAATGGTATAAAAAATCTCTCGCTCAATGTACACCACCAAACTATCCTGCATCCACTGGTCCGGAAAAATTATTTAGGCATAGTTATATTTGTTTTTTGTTACTTGGGGCAAGATTAGAAAATAATCTATAGGGTATGGGGGCAAAATTACCAAAATACCCAAAATTATATATACACGGCAGTAGGAAATTTCAGTCCAGGGCCGCCCTTGCCGCCCAACACAGACGTCAAATTTGGCGATAATATTTTACACAAGTATGGACTTACTCTAAGGCTACAAAATAAAATAGCTACATGTGGCTATAATCAGGGTTGGCTCTAGGCATAAGCCCACCAAGCCATCGCTTTGGGCCTCAAATTTTTGCCCAATAATAGGATCTTGTAGTAGGCCAAATGATTAGGGTCTGAAAGAGTTTGTGCCAGACGGACCACAGGGTTTGAATCAGTTATAACCCCCTCTGTTGTCCATCTATGGGCCCGGCCGAGTGACCTCAAGCCCATAGCCGAACGGCCCAAACCGAAGCGGTTTACGGAACCCATATCCATATACCCGAACGCTTGGTGGCAGAGTCAACAACAACAACAATTTTTTATAATTTGGAGGTAATTTGGCAAGTTTCGCAGCTGCCAAATTTGATGCAGAATTTGACATCAAGAATGGAATTTCCACAATTCTGATATCGTATTTGGCAGAGAGCAATTTGTCATTGTTGATATCTAATGTTGATTTTGATATTACATTTAAACAAGAGTGGACTTGCTCTAAGACTATAAAGCTAAAATGGCTATACTACAACTCTTGCCAAAGAATCCTTGCTCTTTAGATGAGAGAAGAGACCTTGTAGTGTGCTTTCACAAGCCATACTATCATCCAATATCACATTTGCTCGAATCCATTTCCACCAGCCTTGTACTATCACATCTGCTTCCTCTGTCTGGTCCTCCCATGAGTCTTAAAATGCATATTCAAGTTGTTAGTTTTCCAACACTGAGCAATGTGATTTACAAACACTTTCATTCAAGCAAATTTGAAGCCATGTTTGCTCAAAGCTCGTATATTTTTCATTTCCTTTTTCTATTGGACTTTTTTTTTATCATCTTATAATAGAGATTTTTATTTGGGACCTTTTTTGCCTATAATGGACTTCTATCATACTCATCTACTTTCTCTCGTCGAGATAAACTAATAAATCAAAAAAATTGGATCACGAACTGAGAAAAGTTCATTAAGAGTAGATAGACTTAGGGGCTGTTTGATAAAGCTGAAAGCTGAAAACTGAAAACTGAAAATTAAGTACTGAAAACTGAATGCTGAATTTATTAAGCTAATAAGTTGTTTGATATGTACAGAATCTTAAGCATTGAAAAAATTAAGTAGTTTGATCTATACAAAGCATTGAATTTGGATTCAATATCAACACCATTAAACATATTCTTCTCAATAGGCCTAAACTAAATAAATATTTTGTGATTTTTTTTAAAAATTTTCTCTAGCATATTTTAATCTTACTTTTATCTTTTAAAATCTAATTCACAAATAAATAAGTGTTGACAATAAATAACCAAAGTAATTTATTTTCACTCAGAAATTGGAACAACCCCATAATTAGTTAGAGAAAATGCATAGTATGAGCATTACTTTGTTATGTTTGGTATATTTTTTCAAATTGTATGAAAAATTTTAAATTAAAAAAAATAAATTCTAGTTAAATTACGAAACTAAAATACCATGTTTAATCTTTCTACCCTATATACCCACCTGTAGTGATTTTTTTTTTAAACAAAAACTTAGGGCCCATTTTTTAATTTCGCTTTGAGCTTCTAAAATCTCAGGGCCGGACCTGAGTGGAGGCAATTACGGGTGTGGTGGTTAGCTACGGCGGTGGTGTTCATGGGTTCCATTGTCTCCCCTCTCTCTGGTTTATATCGAATCAAAGGGAAGGGGAAGAAGAATATATTGTCTTTGATTTTTCACTTTATTTTTTTGCTGGGTTAAGAAGGTGGGAACTGGGAACACAAATGGGAGGGTACATTTGTCTTATACTTGTCAGATTACCATTGTCCATCCAAATATTGGACGGAAATGTGGATAAAGAGGGGTTAGTGCTAATGGTCCATAGATGAAGGGGTGTCATTGTTGCATTTTAAAGATGAGGGGTGTCCGCTTGAGATGAGGGGGTGTTTATGCTTTTACCCTAATGAATACAATAAAGGAAAACAAGTACTAAAATAATAAGGTACTAAATTCATTCCTTTTCCCAAGGGGAATGATTTCCACACCCCCCAAATTGTTATCTACACTCCCTTTTTGTCTTCTAGTGAGATTTTCATGTGTAAAAATCTCACTAAAAGACAAAAAGGGAGTGTAGAAAACAATTTGGGGGGTGTGAATATCAATTACCTTTCCCAAAACCTTAATTTATGATGTAGGAACAAATCTAAGAAAAATAGGTAAGAAAGTAATTACACCCAATTTCAGTTGCTTTTAATAGAAAATCCAACAAGGATTTACATGGTGATTTAGTTAATGTGGTCAACAACCATTCGTATTGTGTGAAGTGTGAACACAATAAAACAAGGAAAATAATTATGATTTCCTGATTTTTTTCCCCTTCCTCTAGTTAATGCATAACGAATGACAACTAATATGACTACAAATTTCGTATAGATTTGTTGGTTTGGGCCCCCTTCGGTCTCATACCGATAATCGGAGCCGTTCATGGCTTTTAAAATGCTTCATCGGTTTACCTAGTTTTTAATTCTGAATAAAAAACATGATGAACTGATGGAGTACCCGATATCCGATTTGGCTAAATTTTCACGGGTCCCAATTAACATTATTTGGAAAAAATATGAACGGATCCAATCATCAGTGTGGGACCCCGAGAAGTCCCAAAACAACATATTTGTACAAAACCTATACCAAAAAAAAAAAAAAAAATGTACACAGATTCATCAAATATGTTTATGGGGCATAGTTTAAATCTTTTCCTTTTAGAAAATGGCCCCTATAATAATTGAGGTGTAGACAGGCCATGTTTCGGTGGAGGAAGGGCGGGCCTTGAGGCTTTAGTCCCTATATATATTTTACCCCCTCAAACATATGTAGAGATTCTTATGCGAAGCAAATTCCCCAACATCATTAGGGTTTCGTCTATAGCTGTATCATGAATTCATCAGCCAACGATGGCGGCGGAGAAGAAGAAGAGGACGATGGAATTGAAAACGAAGAGCATTCCGTTTTCAATCATTGCTTCAGTGAATTACCAAAAGGTTTGCAATTTTTTTGACCTTAGATTTTTGGCTTCTTTATCTCCTAGCGAGTAATTGTTACGTGCTTAAAATTGTTTGATCTGAATGCTTTAAAATGAGTAAGTTCCCTTGTTGCTTGATTGTAGTTTTCATGAATCTCAAAAAAGGATAAAAGCAAACTTTCCATGGATCAGTAGATCTCAATCTTTCCAATCCAACTTTGTTAGTCCTATATCGTAAGGGACAAACTAAAATTGCAACTTTAACGTTTAATTCCAACCCATATTATATTATGTTTGATATGTCACAATCTTTTCACAAAATCCTAGTCTGAAGTTAAGATTGGGCAAGAGTTAACAAAATCACATCATCAACGACATAAAGAAAGGTCGCAACACAGAATTGTCTTATATTTGTGTGGTCAAAGAATTTGACAACATTTAGGACTGTTTTAGCTATTTTTTCTTCGGCATAACATCTCCTAGTGTTACCTCATTTTCCATGATTACATTTTGGACTTCCGTTTTCATGAGGTTGTTTTTGGGGAAACTTTTAAAAAAACTCCCAAACTTATCTTAATGTCTCAAATACTCCTGAACTTCAATAAACTTTAATTACACTCCCAAACTATTACTCAATTATTCCAATTACGCCCACTGTCTAATTCTGTCAAATGCCAAATGGAAATCGCTGAGGTGGATTTCTTTCCAAGAATGATAGGTGTACAACGTACTTCTATCATTTTCTATTTCTTTAGACATTGACCTGCCTAAAATAAGATGACATGTCTTGCAAGAAGATGAGTCACATTCTTTCGTATCCGGGGAGAGTCACATTCTTTCGTATCCAGGGACGTGTTGTTCCTTAAGGGACAACATGTATATCGAATTACCGATTCCATCTAAACCACGGACGACCAAGTTTAGCAAGGGTTAGCATGCATGCAGGGACAACACGCCCTACCAAAAATAGCGGAGTGATTTTACAAATCTCGCGAGGCCACGTTTATGTGAAAGGGAGAAATCTCCTCGGTTTTTCGGAAGCCAATTGTTAGGGAACTAGAGGAACAAAGATGGACGAACTGAAGCCGAACGCGGGCAAACAAATTGAGTGAGGTTTTTCTCATGAACTGATTTCCTCTCGACTTGTGTGTAGCTTACTAGCTTGTATTGTTGGATTCGGTAATGCGTGTACGATTTCTTTCGGATGAATTCTAGGGTTTTCAATTCGAATACCAATTGCTTAAATCTACGTTCCAGCGTTGTGTATCTTGAATTTCGTAGAAGGTGAGATGGTGATTCAAAATTCTAACTGCCTCGTGAACTTTTTTCGAAGTGTAGATTGTTATTTGAACTGGGATAAGCTAAGCTACTCTATATGCCTTTCTCTTCTTTCTCTACTTCTTGCTTAGAAAATGGAACTTGATAACAAAAAAATTATATATTTAAAAAATAATTATGTTAGCATAGTCTATATTTTATAAATAATTATGTTAGCATAATCTGTATTTTAAAAAATTTCCCCATTTCTTCGGAATTAAATGCGAAACAGAAATGCTGGAGACACAACGTCTCAAGAACAACATGGAACACAACGTTGATGTGGCGCCGCCACGTGTACAGGTAGGGCCACCACTTAACCCAACAAAAAAACTGAAAGCTGAAAATTGGCCTATCCTTCCCCGGGTTAATTAACGGATTTGCGGTTTTTTTTTTTAAACTTTAGTCTTAATCCGGAGTTAATCTTAATTGGGTTAAGACGGATAAACCAAAAAATTAAGATAATCTTAATCCGGGTTAAAATCGTGTTTACCAAACATGCCTTAGCAAACACGGTTACTGAAAGTTAAACACGCCTTAAGAAAGCGTGCTTGCCAAAGAAGGCGTGGTTGCACTACTGACCAAACCACAACCTTATTCCTTAGCTTCTGGTTGAGTTAATCCGTTAATTAGCCGAAAATTCCTCCGCCACTTCACCTCTGCCGCACTCAGAGCCATCCCCTCGGCCGTCAAACTACCACACCCACCACCTCCTCCGCCGCCCCATCAAGACCACTTGGGTTTCTGGCAAAGAGTCAAGATATCAAAATTCACCGCCATTAACAGAGGGTTAGAGTTTCGCATGGCCTTGGGAATTAACTTCAATGGGAAAAGACCACTGCAATTTTGCGAGATCAAGAGAGACATAACTCAAGTGGCAATGGCAATGATGAATCGGACGCCATGAAAAGATCAAGAAATAATGATCATCATAGGGCGGTCTCTGTTGATCGTCCTTTCCAGCTCGCCCTCTCTTGGCCCTCTGATAATGGTAAGCCTCCACATCACCTGTGGGTACTCATTTATCACTCTACATCTGTAATTTTTGCTGCAAAATCGTACAATAAGATTATCAGGCTCTGTTTTGGGAGAAAAGGGGCTTCTCCAGCTTCATCTCTGACTTTTACCCACCTGTTTTCGAAGTGTGATTGATTCCATTTCCCAATTCTGCTCACCATAGCAAAGCCACACAATCTCCACCGTATAAACTCCTGGACTCGCCTCGGTACACGGGAAATGTCTCTCCGCTGCTAGGAGTAGATCGTTGGCCGGGAGAACGAGCGAGTGATTTCCAGATCTTAAACATGGGGGCAGAGAGAGAGAGGGAGAGAGGGAGAGAGTCTAATTTTTGGAGAGAAATAGGAGTATGTTTTTTGGGTCTACACTTGCGATTCAGGCGTGTAGCTCATAGACACCATTCATATCGATTGGAAACCTAACGGTAGCAGTTTAGTCCAAAATCATAGGGAGGTCATTTAGTCATTTTTAAACGCGAGGGAGGTCATCTGCAAATTGAGCAAACCACAGGTAGGTAAAGTGCATTTTGCCCTTTTGTCTACTGCCAACGTTCATCTATGACAATGCTTCCGGTATTCCATTGATCAAATTTTATGTTGAAGGAATTAAATTTGTTGTTATATATATCATAGGTCTGAATCTAATTGTAGGCATCAGTCATACTTATATGGCCCTCAATTGGCGACAGTAGTGTTGTTCAGCCAGTATCTGTGTGGGGGCTGCGATCCTAAGGGTTCAACCTCGCCTGTGCCTTCTCATCCGCCTAACCCTGTAGACTAAGCGCTTTGCATGACCGCCTTGCCTGCAACAATGTCGTTAGCGCTTAAGAGGATGGTGGTTTGTCCGAGAAGGCACTCCGACGATCAAGCCAGTGAAGGAAAATGAAAGAAAGTATTGTAGAGAGTTAGGGATTGGAGAGGGAAGTGAGGCGTACACTCTTTAGGGTTCATCTTATACCTTTTATAGAGTTTGCTTGACTTGCCCTCCAAGTTCAATCGTGCCCGACATGCACGGTAACCGCTCGGCTAACATCACCTATGACAGGGGGAATCGAAACGGTTACCAGCACATGCCGTGAGTTGCCTTCTGGACCAACAAGAGTTTGACACATGTCTTAATTGTTCGGCAGATGTCATATCTGGTGTTAAGAATAAGAATGAGAACGGTTATGCGTGCGTGCGTCGAGATGTCTTCTGCTGATCTGACGTGTCTATCTGCCGTGACCAATTATGACATTATCTAACTTTTGTGTTTAGTCGTAGGGTCAAGCTATCATATGCGTATCCATTACTTCTCATATTAGGCACCTCTGAGAAAAAAAGAGAGCCCTCTTTTCCCTTCTTCCAAGAATGGATGAGATACAACATCGATAGTATTGGGATTACAATCGGGTCCAAGACATAAATTTAACTGAGTTTAATCTGTGAACAATTTATTCTTTGCAAACATTAAGATGCATTTATATTCTATGTCTGGAATGGAGAAACGTCCTAGTTGTTGTTCCCGTCTATTTGCAACGAAGAAAACAAGGAGAAAGGGGAGAGGAGGATGGAAAAGGGACTTGAAGTAACAACTCTTCGTATTAAAAGCTGTGCTAAGACGAAGAAGAAGATTGGACAAGTCAAGGGTCAGAGTGAAGGAAAATAAAGGAAGAAAGGATCAGATTGAAGTTGATGTTGGAAATGGTAGTTGCTTAATCTAATTATTGTTTGGCATACCGCATATGCTAAATGAACTCTAGCTTTTGGTTTTGTTTTCTATATAAAACAAAATAATAAAGCCCTTGTTTACAAGTGTATCTTTGCCGCATCCACATCTTATAAATTTACTTTTTGCGCTATTGCCATATTTGTGTTGAGTCGTATTTGTATCGTGTATCCATATCATTCTATGAATGACACATTCTTCTTAGAGATCACGTGTGGGTGTCCAGCCTTGTGTCGGGACCTCAAATCGAATGCATTCTAGTTTTTGTCAAACTTTTTGTTTGTGTAGAGATTTTAGACTTTTAGAGGATATTTTGGGCAAAAGAAGGTTGAAAGTACGATGGAGGTGGCTAGTGGTGATATGCAGTATCTTTTTTTTTGAACTGATATGCAGTATCTTGATGATGCTCATCTACACAGATGCAACTACGTTGGGAGATGTGGTGGAAAAGAAGGTTTAGATTCGCTCTCAATTTTTTCCCCCTTCAATCATGGAGGTGACCATAGGAGATCTAATATGCCGGTCAAAGTAGGTGGTTCAATTATACCGAGAATGATACATGCATTTTGATTTTGTTCTGTTAGAGGTGATCAACAGTGAAAGATTAAGGCAATACGATGGAGGTGTTTAGTGACGATGATGGAAGAAATTGATGATGTTCATCTGCAGAGTTGCAACTAAGACTAATAAGAAGTTTTGGTAAACAAAAAGGTTGTAGATTGGCTACTAATGACGGAGGTTGCCATAGGTGATCCATATTGTGTTGAATAAAGTACGTGGTTTAAGTATATTGAAAGTTATGACTAGTGGTAATTCCCGTTATGTTAGAGGTGATCGACTATGATTGTCTCCTCTCAACTCTCAATAACAATCCACAATGGAAATGGAAGATGTTGACATCAACTATGCCTTGATAATTGTATACACGTGCTTTTGCTACATATATGTATTGTGATGGAAAGGATTTTACTAGCTCCCATGTTAGTTGTTTGCGTAGCCTAATCAAGAGAGTTGTTGCTTTAACGGCCAGAGATTGTTCATTGTTTTACCTCATCAATTTTTCGAATACATAAATTGAGACCTAAATTGAAATGGGATTCTATAGCAAGAAAAGTTTTTATACATGATAATTTGTTTGTGAATATTTATGGCCCTGTTCTACTTAAATTTTTTCTTATTGATTTTTGTTTTTTTGGATTTTTGATAGTTATGTGTTAAACTTTTAGGATTGGTCATTCTCGTCGATGAGAGGAGTCTAAAAGTGAAAAAATTACAAAATAATAAATATGAAAGACGAAAAAACTAAAAAGTACAAATAGTTGTCTTTTTTGTCCTTTTGTCGTCTTATTTGAAATTTTTTCAAGTGCAGTACATAATTTATATTTTTGCGATTTCTTTCGTTGAGATAAATGATTTATCTGAAAATTTACGATGAAAAGCTCAACAAATTGTTGTGAAACTAAATAATATAAAAAATACTGGAGCAAAAATTTACAAAGAACATGCCCATAGTTGACTAAGCATAATGGCAAAAAATATATTCATGTGGCCAATCCCATTTGAGTTGAATGAAGTTTAATTTTAATTTGTTTTACCTACCCTCACAAGGCTTAATTTGTTTTAGATGTCTCGGAACCTTTTGTACATTTGTCTCCTTTACTATGTCAAGTTTAGTTGGATAGGTAGTGGTTACGGATCGATTTTGTAAACTTTTAAACGTGAACTAACCTTGCATAGTTGGATAGGCAGGGTTTCAAACTTGCAACGTGTGAGAGTTGTAGAATTTAACCTTCTTTGAACTAATCTAACACAAAGTAATGATCTATGCTAAAAAATTTAAATCTAAAATGATTTAACTACGAATAAGAAAGAAATACCATAAAGCAATTGCAACTGTTACTATTTGGAAACTCCCGATTAGGCTTGACTTAAATTGTCGTTACGACATTAGTGCTACTGTAACGGTTAGTTACGTTATCCTTTTGGTCATAACACTAAAACGGCATGCCAAAAAGGATATTACGTAGGGCTCTCTCATAAATGGGAATTCTGTCTAATGGCAATCACTAGAAGATACTTTTGATAATTGCACAAGTGAGTAGATCATATGCCTTGCTCCTCCATTGACTATTGCCCACGTCAGGCTTGCATAGCTTTGAGACTGTGTTTCTAGGAGCAACAAGCATAACTGTTGCGCCATTGTTGCGGCTGTTAAGTTTTCACTTCTCAAAAGCTTAAGCTGATATGAAATGGACCAAATAGTTCATATCAAGCCATTCAACACTCTCCTTCTGGCCAAAGGTTAGGTCTGTCTCCTATCCATCCCCCGCCCATACCCCCAATTATTGGGGACTAAATGGGTTATGTTATTGTTGTATTCAACACTCTCCTTCATGTGTAACTCTGTCTTGCATGTGGAGATGCAAATAACCATAGGTAGATCGAAACATGGTGCAAAGTGGAGAAGCGGAATTCAAACATGGACTAAATATGTAATAAAGAGACTTTAACCTATGACCTCTCCCCAACTAGAGTTCTAGTACCATGTTGAGCTACTAATTATCTCCAAAGTCAAGCTGTTAGGAAATAGACCCAGTGATGTATATGAAGTGACTCTTGGGATAGATTGACAAGACCTCACATACACATGATGTAGTAACACCTCCTCGCTCCCCACACGACCCCATGCGCGCAATGGCATCTTGTTAGGTACAGTGTATAAACTAATTATTAGTGAATTTTGTTCCACGTAAGTCATGGGCCAATTTGTAAATGTGTTGGTACAAAACTTTTTCTTTTAGGCCGTTTGAATTAGATGGTTGAGTTTTCTATGGCTGTTTGAGTTTTCTATGGCTGTTTCCCTTACGGGTGTTCAGTTTCTCTCGATGATGCAGGCTAATGAGCCGGTATTTCATCTAATACAGTTCCTATTTTGGCGTCGGATGTACGTCGTGTGCCATGTCATTTGATGATCTTTGATGACTGTTTTATTGTCATCCAACTCTTGATGGTTCTGAACGTGGGCTTCTAGTGAAATGCCTTCACACTTCAAAATTGCTGCTGTCCTTGACGGATTTAGAAATTGCATGATAGCTATTTTTTGCTCGTTGAGAAGATAGTCAAATCATTTCCTTGTTCTTGATGTCCTCCTTATTCATAAAAGAGGAACATATGTATAAAAAAAATTGTAATTACAAACTATAAATGTATCAAATCAATCATAAATTCAACAACTTTTTACGAAGTTTTAAGAGAAACAAGTAACCACCTTATTGCATTCATTTTGGTTCAAGTCTCGATGTACAAAGCCTTCTTTGAGTTCAATCCAAACGCATATTAAGCCTATCATAAAATACTCTCTCAACACACATGTATAATATATCCCACAAACTGAATACATAACAACCAATCCATCTATATAGACATGTTGTGTAGTTGATTACTTCATTGGCTTCTAAACTTATTGATGACGCAAAAGTTTGGAGGATCAGAAAATGCACTACTACTGAAACCCTTACAACTCATGCGCGCACAAATTGTTGATCTGTTTTGGAAATTTGTTAAAGACACTACACACAAGAATCCAAGTGTTTATATTCGAGAGGAAGATAGAATTGTTTTTTTGCTGGAAATTATTCCTTCATACTTTCAAGACTTTTCTTTAATTTTTGGATGAAAAAAAAATCAAACTGAGTACAAGATTAATGCAGATAAGTTTTGGCGAATTCAACTATGTAAACTCGAGGACGATTTTCTTCAAGCCGGGGAGAATGATGCAAATTGGATTTTGAAAAAATATTGTAGTTTATTAGTAATTTATTTTATTTAGTTTTAGTATTTTGGTAGGAATCTTTCTTGCACATTCTGTGGGATTATATTAGCCTTTTGGTATTCTCCACGGTTCTAATTCTGAAAATGTTGAAAAAACTAGCATAGAATTTAAATCAAACATATCATATGGTCAACATTTTGGTAGGAATCTTTCTTGCACATTCTGTGGGATTCTATTAGCATTTTGGTATTCTCCACGGTTCTAATTCTGAAAATGTTGAAAAAACTTGCAAGGCATTTAAATCAAACATATCATATCGGGGTTTTGCACCTAACCAAAAATAGTTGGGATTCTTGCGACCAAGATTTTAGTTGAAGTTAAATGACCACCATCCTGTATTTTGAGTCCTTTCTTATTGTTTAATTTCCTAATCCCATTAATGGCTCCCTTTATTATGTTCTGCAATGTGCACGCGTAAATATCTTGCTGTCTGTAAATCATGGTACACATTATAGTCTTTTCCTTCTATATCTTATATCCTTTGTTGTTTTTTGCAGCTCCATTGAGGGGTCAGCCTGTAATCCAGAAAGCAACAGCTTTTGAAGATGCGAGAGACCGTTTTTCTTCATCTTCAAAACCTTCAAAAAAGAGGCTGAGTTCCAAAGAGAATACCATTAAGAAGCGAAAAACATTGAACAGGATCAATGGTAAAGCAACAACTAGAAAATTAGTTTCTTGCACATCTAATAGCTTCAACTTCTTCGATAATTGGTAACCCATCATGTAATAAGAACTTAAGCCGGGAGAGGTTTTGGTTCCAAGTCAATCCATTTGCATTTAGCATTTTAGCCCATATTTTGTATTCTGCTTCTCCCCTTCATACTCTATTTTGTTATACCATCTCTATGTGCAAGCTGAGATTGCATGTGCGGGGGTATTAAATAGCTTGCTATAACTTGTTTGGTCTATTTCGTATCTTCTTAAGCTTTTCGTAATTGGTAACTTAATTGCCCCAACTGTGCCGCAACAACTATGTTATGTCTATTAAAATGTCTGGAAGCATGTGCGAGTCTAACTCGGGCAATACTTAATTGAAATGAAAGGCATATAAATGCATTCATATAACCATAACATGGAACTTTGTTATGGAAGAAGCTGGAAATATTGTTTTTGGGGTGCTGAAATTGTAAACTGGTTGCTGAAACTCTGATTTAAGTGCAGAAAACTGTAATTAGTTGCTGGAAATGAACTATGGCAGCAGGAAACTGGTGGTTTTCTTCTGATAATTTGACTATAAGTTGCTGGAAATGTGTTTTAGAGCTGCAAATAATTATTTCGGTGCAAAAATTAAGTGATAGACACAGGATATTGGTCGTATTACGAGAAATATGAATTAAAGTGCTAAATATTCATGCTTAGTAGTTGGAAGTGAACCTCAGTTTCTATATTGATTGGAGTTGGCGCTTCAATTGCTATAGTGGTTAAAGGAAGAGGATAGAGCAAGTTGTTGCAACTCTTCATTTGTTATTTTCCTTTGAGTATCTCAATATTGATCCTCACATGTGCCGATTGGTATGTTATTTGCTGGGCTCGGAAGGGACAAGATTTTTGTTGAAGTTAAATGACCACCATCCTGTATTTTGAGTCCTTTCTTAGTCTTTAATTTCCTAACTCCTTTAATGGCCTCCTTTCTTATGTTCTGCAATGTGCACGCGTTAATATCTTGCTGTTTGTCAATCATAGTACACATCGTAGTCTTTTCCTTCTATACCTTATATCCTTGTTTCTTGTTTTTTGCAGCTTCATTGAGGGGTCAGCCTGTGATCAAGAGAGCAACAGCTTTTGAAAATGCGAGAGACTGTTATTCTTCATCTTCAAAACCTTCAAAACAGAGGCTGAGTTCCAAAGAGAATCCCATTAAGAAGCCAAAAACATTGAAGGAGACAAATTTATCGATGGTAAGGCAACCAACTAGAAAATTAGTTTATTGCACATCTAATAGCTTAAACTTCTTCTATAAATGGGAACCCATCATGTAATAAGAACTTAGGCTGGGAGAGGTTTTGGTTCCAAGTCAATCCATATGCATTTACCATTTTAGCCCATATTTTGCATTATGCTTCTCCCCTTCATACTCTATTTTTCTATACCTACGGTTATTTGCATCTCCTACGACCAAGATGAGATTGCACGTGAGGGGTATTAAATAGCTTCCTATAAGTTGTTTGGTCTATTTCCTATCTTCTTAAGCGTTTCGTAATTGGTAACTTAATTGCCCCAACTGTGCCGCAACAATTATGTTGTCTATTACTACTATAAATGTCTCAAAGCATATGCAAGCCTAACTTGGGCAATACCTAATTGAAATGAAAGGCATATAAAAGCATTCATATAACCATAACATGGTACTTTGTCATGGAAAAACAAAATTGAGTACTTGGCACTTGTCAAATGTTTCTTCTATCGATTGCCATTAGACAATTTCTCAATCTGAGAGGCCGTTTTAGTGGCATGAGGAAAAGGACTACATAACTAATAGTAAATCTGAGACCCGTTTTCATATAAAAAGGGTGTTTTTAGAATTAATTTTATCTCACATGGGGTTCAAGGAAATTTTCCTAAACTAAAAGGGTTAATTGTCAATTGGGCAGTGTCAGTGTGCATAGAGGATACACATCAGATAGAAGGGGAAAATAAAGGGTGGAAAAAAAGAGTTGGGTTTGCTTGGGGGGGGGAAGAGTGGGGCTGGAAAAGAGAGGTCGGAACTTCAATCTCTGTTGGTAATTCTGATGTTCTTCTTGTTTTGATCTAATAATTTCACATGACCATGTGTTTGGTTGATTTCGGGGTTTGGAAAAGAACCAGTTGGGTGCAAGAACCCTAAAAGACAGATGATTGAGGGATATATTTTGTTTCCTTCCTCGTTTGTAACTGGATTCTGTGATTGGAAGCAAAAAACTAATGGTAAAAGAGTTGATATTTATGTAGCTAGGTTTGAACCTTTTCATTAATTGTGTATCAGATTATTTGATTTTATTGTCATTGATGGTTTGTCTTGAACTGTGATTTAGAAGGCTGGAAAATTGTAATTTAAGTGCAGGAATCACCTTTTGAACACTGAAAATTGGGTTCAGAAGCTGGAAATATGGTTTTTTGGGTGCTGAAAATTGTAAACTGGTTGCTGAAACAATGTGATTTAAGTGCAGAAAACTGTAATTAGTTGCTGGAAATGAACTATGGCAGCAGGAAACTGGTGGTTTTCTTCTGATAATGATTATAAGTTGCTGAAAATGTGTGTTAGAGCTGGAAATAATTATTTAGGTGCAAGAATTAAGTGTTAGACATTGGATATTGGTCGTATTACTATAAATATGAATTGAAGTGCTAAATATCCATGCATAGTAGTTGGAAGGGAAGCTCAGTTTCTATATTTGATTGGAATTGGCGTTTCAATTGCTATAGTGGTTAAAGGAAGAGGATAGAGCAAGTAGCAAGTGGTTGCAACTCTTCATCTGTTATTTTTCTTTGAGTATCTCAATACCAATCCTCACATGTGCGGATTGGTATGTTATTTGCTAGACTCGGAAGGGACAAGATTTTTGTTGAAGTTAAATAACCACCACCCTGTATTTTGTGTCCTTTTTTAGTCTTTAATTTCCTAATCCCTTTACTGGCTCCCTTTCGTATGTTCTGCAATGTGCACGCGTAAATATCTTGCTGTTTGTCAATCATTATACATATTTTAGTCTTTGCCTTCTATATCTTATAACCTTGTTTGTTGTTTTTTGCAGCTCCATTGGGGGTCAGCCTGTGATCAAGAAAGCAATAGCTTTTGAAAATATGAGAGACTGTTCTTCTTCTTCAAAACCTTCAAAAAAGAGGCCGAGTTCCAAAAGGAATCCCATTAAGAAGCCAAACAATTAAATGACACATATTACCGACGGTAAAGCAACCAACTAGAAAATTAGTTTCTTGCACATCTAATATCTTAAACTTCTTCGATAATTGGTAACCCATCATGTAATAAGAACTTAGGCTGGGAGAGGTTTAGGTTCCAAGTCAATCCATTTGCATTTAGCATTTTAGCCCATATTTTGTATTCTGCTTCTCCCCTTCATACTCTAGTTTCTTATACCATCTCTATGTGCAAGTTGAGATTGCACGTGCGGGGTATTAAATAGCTTGCTATAACTTGTTTGGTCTATTTCGTATCTTCTTGAGCTTTTCGTAATAGATAACTTAATTGCCCCAACTGTGCCGCAACAATTATGTTATATCTATTACTACTTGAAATGTCTCGAAGCATATGTAAGTCTAGCTTGAGCAACAGTCTTCAAACGGGCACCGTCCTCCCAATGCATCCATTACTAATGGAATAGATTTTGCTCAAACTCCCCATGGGTTAATATGAGAAACCTGCATATGCCAAAACTGAGTTGAAACCGAACTAATAATGGACCCAAATCTCCACGACGATATTCAACATGAAGCATTCTATAATAGCCTCCATAACAGTATCCAAATGGGGCCTAACCAAAATAACTCAATTTTAACTCATCAAAATTGTATTTCTCGGGCATACCTCCTCCATATGAATCACATAAAGGCACTGCTTCAAATGCAACCATAGTCTCCTTCTCAACTTCTCGAAGCACATCATCAGCTCCAACAAAAAATTGAATAATCATTGTTGAACAAGCAAAACACGCAACTCCATAAGCCATAGATTGGCGTTGCTGCTTTACTCTCCAAACTTCTCAACTCCGTATTGAGCTGTCATATTGCAATTGATACAATCACCAAAATAAAACACAACGAAAAACAAAAACCATGGATTAAAACCCTAAGCTCAGATACTAGTTTGTTATGACAAGCCACAAAGTAAGAGAAAAACAAACTAACAAGCGATAAATTGAGGACACAGATTTACGTGGTTTCCCTTAAGCACGAAGCAAGAAGGTACGCCTATGGGCGAAGTGCGAGAGAGGATTCACTATGAGTGGGGAGAGAATACAAAAAGCAGGCCATACCCGTAACTCCATCAATTGAAACACCTAACAGATATCTAGGGACAAAGTCTCAGGAACACGAATGAGACACACAAAAACTCCTAATATCCAATTCCAAGAATTAAAGAATAACAAAGGACTCAAAAGGAAAAAGTCTAGGAAGCCACAAGGCTCCTATTTCTAAGAAAGTACAGAAAATTAGGTCAAAAGAGGCCTCAGAAACGCGCATCCGCGTATTTTTGCATAGTGTTCGTGTAAAACCGTTCGGACGATCCTGAAACCCGTCCGAATGGGAATTCAGATTGTAACCCTGCGGTCCGAAACACAAACTGCTCGCGGCAGATACTACGCCTTTCTTTTTCTTGGAACGTCTAAAATTCAAGGGATAATTCCAACAATTTAGAGATCCGACTTCAAGTTAGGAAATTTTCATGCTCTGGTTATAGAGAGTTTCCAACTAGGAAGTTTTATTCATCTCATAACTCATAAGACACCTCTTTACCGTCGAAAGAGATGTTAAACGCCACTGTTGTTTCCTCTTCTATCCGTCGTTTCTTATCTATATCTTGAAGGTTAGCGGAGCTGCTCTTGAATGCTAACCAGGTCAAAGTTGTAATGTCCAGCGCTGCAGCGTTTTTTTTGCTAGCTGCAAGAAAAACACACATATGAAAGTATTCAATGGGGCGTACCATAGATTTTTTCGCCTTTTATGTAAGCAAATTGCATCAAGCCACTAAAAAGAGATAAGATTGCTAGACCTTGATCCTGGGGCTTGGATAATGGGCCATGGGCTCAGCTTCTTCAGTCTATTAGACTGAAATCTAATGGGCTATGCCTTGAATTCATTCCGCCTTCTCTCTCTGAATCTGGCCTATTTCCTTCTTGAAGAGGTGAGGTTTCTTTATATGAGCCGGTTTTTTAATGGGCTTAAGTTTTCTATTATGTAACAGTTTTTGAGCCGCCTGATACCACTATACCTTGATATACTAGTGCGATGAAACATTGCAACTATATCGGCCAGTTCTCATTACATACTGACCCGCATCGAATTCACAGATCGGTTCACGGCCGATGCTCGACCATCATAGGTGATGAGCTTAAAAATTTTGTTGTTAAAAATGATTTCTCAAAGATTCACAACCGTTACGACTAATTCCTGTTATTTATCTCTCGATACTTTCTATATAGTTATACAACGATGTTACCATTAGATGTCCCGAACCGTTTGGCCTTGTCCTGACTCCATTTTACATACATTTCAACGATCAAATTCATTTATCTTTTAGCAAGTGCTATTGTCGGACCCTTTGGTTTTAGGAGAGACGGTGGAAAAACAGTCCGACAAGTGACAAGTAGTATCGGAGCCAGGAGGTCATGGGTTCGAATTGCGGGAGCGTCATAGTGAGTGAGGGGTTGTTGGGCTACAGTGTGCCAGGGGTTTGGTTATACAATGTCACTCACTGCGACTGCTCTAAAAACAAACTTGCGGGTGCGATGTCGAATGTCATGAAAGTCTTAATTGAAGCTCTTCCTAACACCAATTGGTTTTAGGAGCGATGGTGGAAAAATAGTCCGACAAGTGATATGGTTTTAGGAAAGATGGTGGAAAAGCGATCTGACAACTATACATAGACGCATAAACCATTTGCTATGCATGTGGACCCACAGAATGCATGTGAAATCCACACACATTGACCAATTATAGACAATTTGCATACAAACCTGTATCCGAACATTTGTGTTGAAAGCATTTTCTTTAGCTAAAATAGCTACAATTGATTTTTTTTTTTAGCAGGGAAAATGCAACTTATATTGAGATAAATCAAGTACAAGTTACACGGCTCATAGGCCTAAAGGGAAAAGAGAGTACAACAACAAAAAAGAAACAACAACAATAAACAAAACAGAACAAACAAAAGCCGCAAAGATAGCTGAGTTGACCGATTGGTTGGTGGTTAGATGGAGGAGAAAGCTTGTAATCTTCTCCCAAAATCCACACAACCATCCAATGTATCCTTCGCACCATATTTATACTCGAAACCCATTCTCATCAGCTTTGTGTTGTCACAGCTGCTTCCTATGTCTGGCGCCCCTTCCTTGAACCTAAAACAAATTCACGTTGTTAATAACTTGCTATAAACAACAAATGAATATGAAATTCAAGGATGACATTCAAAGCCATGTTTGGTTTCACTAAAAGAGTTGAAAATTTTCTTTGTTTTTTGTTTTGTTTTTCTTTTTAAGTACTTTTTCCAGTTACTTCTTCCTTGCATTTTTAATTCAATTTTTATAGGTCTCGACTATAAAGGAAAAAAAAAAAAAAAAGACAATGTAAACCAAATTTGAAAAATATTTAGGGATCCGATTTTTACGCCCCATTTTATCCAGACTCTTATTTTGTATTTCGTTCCTGTGAAATTATAAGCTAGATTACTCGTTTCCTATCCCCGTAGCTGTTACAAACATTAATACATGGACAAAGACAATTGGATGAGAAACAGGGGAAAATATGCTTATTGAAAATAATTAAGAATCTGGGTATCAGAGTTAAAATTTAGAAATCCCACACATGCCTAAGTCATAAGAATGAAGATCGCGCGCGCTCACAAACACAGAGAGAGAGAGAGAGAGAGAGAGAGAGAGAGAGAGAGAGAGAGAGAGAGAGAGAGAGAGTTACTCATGTGAAATCGTGAATAGGGGATAATTTTCTTGATAGTAACTTGCAATCTCTTGAACACTTGTGTCAACAGCAGCACACATGAATCGACCTCTAAGTGACTCTTTCTCCATGCAAAAAATATGGGCTTCAATAACATCATCAATGTGGACTAGGGGAATTGAACCCAAGAGCTCCTGAAGGAATCTTAATCTGTCGTACATAGAGTGATTTCCAGTAATCTGAGATATGCATACATTTACACTCAGAGGCAAGAGGGAAAGAAGAGAATTGTCTCCTCCCACTAGGCCAACAGGCAGGCTCACCACTTCCAATTTTCCATTCTCAATTTCATTGTAGCTCAACACTTCTTTCTCTGCTAATGTCTTAGAATTTGCATATTCCTATACAAAAAAAGAAAAAGAAAAAGAAATCGTATTTAGAATCAAAACCAAAAGCAACCAAAAGTACTCACGACCGTCTCGGCTAGATTGAGTTTCCTATAAAAAAGACCACCTGTAGGCTGTAGCTTATGCACTTTAGACTAGTTGTTTTCGCTATTTGAACTTTCAGTTGATATATGTACGGAGAATGACTTGTCTCGAAATCTGTGTTTTTGTTGAGTTTAGCCCGTTTAGACAATTAAGGAAACTTAAGCGTGCCTTATTATTTGTCTTTTATGAACTTTTAATAGTTTTACGTCAGAGTGTTGCAGATTATGTATCTTTCTTCCCTCAAGTTGCCCAGTGGAGTGAACGCGGTGCAGTCCGGTCATTTTGTGCTCCATTTCGGGTGCACTTCGATGAACGGACTCGTTGATATTGAAGCCATTCCCAATTAAAACATCCACGCAAGAAGTCAAAGCTGTTCGGATTCCAATCTATATATGATCGGAGCACGTTTAGCTTTAGTATAATGAGTTCTTGAAATTGTGACTTTTTACGTGGTTGTTCTAGTCAACGAGTTCTATAAATGTAAACGAGTTAAATCATCAAAGTGGAACCGGAAATGGCCGTACTCGTGCCCCCTAACATTCTTTTATCATTAAGAAGGAAAACAGAGACAAATAGACATTTTTACCAGGACATAATCTTTAGCGAAAATAGAAGAGAAGTTGAGAGGCGTCCAACAAGATTCATCGAAAGAGGATTTGAAGCCAGCACCGTCTTCTTTCCACGCCGACGTTGACATAACACTAGCCGTGTAGATGAGCCGTTTAACGCTTTGTGATCTAATGCAAAAATCAGCAATGCTCTTCGCTCCGGCAATCGAAGCTTCGATAGTATCCTTGTACTGTTATCCAATTTAACATATCACTCTTCAGTCTATAATTAATTTGTTCGAAAAGGTTGGGAAAAAAATGGTCAGGAAAAGGCAGTACCATTCAACTTTAGGCGTTCTACCCTTCTGAGTGTTGAGTGGGACCTATCTCGTGGTTTCTCGCAAATGATCAGAGCCGCTTTGTCAAATAGCAGTAAAGGCTAAACAAACTTGTTAAGCCCTTGCCGATATCTGACTGGGCTGATTTTTTTCGAGAACACTTCAAAAAATGTTCTAAACAAAGTGAGCGGCTGAGCATTCACCCGAGATAGGTCCCACACAATGGGGTGTGGTCGGGATGTGACCCAATGGGTGTGATAGTAGGCTTACTGAAAAACAAAAACCAGAGGAGTTTACGAACTAAAAGTGCTACCTTACTCTGGGCGTTGTGCTGCAGTGGAGTAGCCAAGTGGAAAACATAGTGGCAACCTTCAATTGCAGGTTCAAATTCACTGGGATTGTATATGTCAGCTTGGAATAAAACTAATCTGGTGTCTGCATGAGGTAGGGACTTAAGAGGGTCTACTTTGATTTTTTCATCTGCCAAAAAAAAAATTAGTAATAGGAAAATTAAAATCAAAGACAGAGAGACATGATTAAACAGAGTTTAGAAATCATGTGCCTCAATATCTAAAATTACAGAGAGAGTTTTTGAGTAGCTAAGTGAACGTAACAAATGTAAATGAAAGAGTGAATTCGAGATAAATCAGCTGATTTTTGGTAGTGCAGAAAAATCGAAAAGTGATACCAATATCTAAAACTTTGCTAGAAATACACGTTCGTGCGATTGAGAGTGCAACAAAGCATAGGAAACAAGGATTGAGAGAGCGAGAGCGAGAGACCTAAGTTCCTGAGTGTTGCGTGGACGGTGTAGCCTTTCTCCAGTAGCTTCTTAACAAAACAAGAAGCTATGTACCCTGAGCCTCCTGTGACACAAACCTTAATGGAATTCCTCTCCTCCATTGTGTGGTGGGAGCACTTTGAAAAACGGATTTCGCAGAGACGATATACACACACAAACTCACAACTTTTATTGATTGCACTCACAAAACAACTTAGAAAATAACAATCTCTCACGTATCACACACACACTGCAATCACTCTCTCACACTCACTGTATCTCTCTCTCTCTCACTACACCAGTTGCACTCCCACACCTACAAACGTAAAATACATACAATATAGGAAAGCCAAATCAATCTCCACCACAGAGATCTAAAACACCCAACTACACTGTTGCTTTAACTGGCATGGCCCTCTCTTTGACTCTCACTCACCACTCTGTCTCTCGACCCCCACACGAACCCGGGGGGCCTGCTGTCCGTGGGGGTCGGCAGGCTCTGCCAACCCCCATCCGCGCCGTCCGTTTCACCCATCAACGGCTCGGATTGCATCAAACAATGGACGGCTCGGATACACTTTGGAGAAGTAAGATTTGAGTCGTTGATGAGCGAAATGAACTGCTCGGATGGGTCGGCAGGGCCTGCCGACCCCACGGACAGCAAAGCCCCCCATTTCCCCCCACACATTACACCTGCACAATTACTCTTCAGAACACATTGATTGAACAACTTCATTACTGTTGCTTTTCTTTTTTTTTGTTGGAGGAATATGTGGACAAAGGAAATAAGACAATCTTGTCTCTGTATTGAAGTTGAATTAAAATCGTGAGGCAGACGATTTTCCTATAGAACTTGTGGGGTTTGCCTAGTGGAAGCAAGAGAGTAACAGTGGCCTTTTGAAAATTAAAAAAAAAGGTTATTATAGTCAAATAATTGCGTGTAAGCTAGTTTGAACAAAAGATTAACAAAAAAATTACTGCCGGATAAAATTAATAAATATAGATGTAGATAGTTGCGTTGGCGAGAGAAGCTATTTGGTTCTCTTGGAGCATTAGTCTAGTAATTTAGGTGCTGTTCCACAGAGAAAATTTTGATTTTTCATTCTTTTCGAAACACGTCATTCTCATCTCACATATATTAATTAAAAAGCTCAAAAAATAAAAGAAAAAGAAAAAAGAAAAATGCTGAAGCTTAGTGGAAGTAGCCGGCCCACAATCACCTCTAACGTATGAGTTTTCTGTAGAATATTGTGTAAATATTAGTAGAGAGGAGAGAGAAGATAAAAGAAACACACATTAAACTATTGAACGATTGTTCATTTGTATGGTTGGTTAGAGCATCATTATCAGCCTACCCAAAATTTTCACCAAATTTAACTTCAAAAATACCCTTTTATAAATTAGCAAGTCACTTTAACAAAAACTCACAAAATCAGACTCTCTATTTTAACTTTACTACATTAAACTATTCCCCTCAAATTTATAAAAAAAAAATTACTATATTAATCTCCCCGCCTGAGGAGATGTTTTCACGGCAGTGTAGTGAACCCCCCCCACACACACACACACACACACACACACACACACACACAGGCCGCCACGTGTTCATGACCCCTCCCCACTTGTCCTGTTCCCATCCCTCTCTCTCTTCTGACGTCTGACACATCAACCGGAAGAAAACAATAAAATGCGTGAACAGTGCCTACTCAAATTTGAGTAGGCATTGTAGCAAAAATAATTTGGGTTGGGAGAATAGAGAGGCTGATTTTTGGGTGTGTTGAAGGGTTTGGCTCCCTATATTAGCTTAAAAGCTAATATAGGTAGCCACATAAGGATGCCCTAATAGGTAGACTTTAAATTAAAAATGACTCAAAAACAGGAATTTTTTTTGGGTACCGAGTGGGTACCACGCCACGGCGTCTACGCGATACCCGAACATTGCATCCGGGCCGTCCAAAAGTGTATTGGACGGCCGAGATCGAAACCCTCTCTCTTCCTCTCTCTCCTGTTTTTCTCCCCATAACTCTTCAGAACACATTGACTGAACTACTTCTTTGCTGTTGCTTTTCTTCTTAATTTTGTGTTGGAGGAATATGTGGACAAAGGAAATAAAATGATGGATGACCAATCCTTAAAGCCCAACCCCACCTCACCCACATAACCTTTATTGATAAGATAATCTTGTCTCTGTATTGAAGTTGAATTAAAATTGTGAGGCAGACGATTTTCCTATTGAACTTGTGGGGTTAATTTGCATAGTGGAAGCATGACAGTGACAGTGGCCTAGTGGGTCATTTTTTTTTTATGAGCAAGCTGAACCCATTTTTTAAAATCACTTTTTAAGAGTGTTCTGCTAAGAGTGTTTTTAGAATAAAATGGTTTTTCATGGTTTCTTATGTGATGTATTATGAGAGAATGACATGTTTTTTGATTTTTGAAAACAACTGTTTTTTGTTAGTGGAACACCCCCTAATTCAAATAGATGTGTACCTTTTTAACATTAAAAAAAAGTTATTATAGCCAAATAACTGCGTGTAAGCTAGTCTGAACATTGGATTAAAAAAAAAATTACTGCTGGATGAAATTAATAAGTTTAGTTGTAGATAGTTGCCTTGGCGAGAGAAGTTATTTGGTGCTCTTGGAGCATTAGTCCAGTAATTCAGGAGAATATTTTGGGTAAGGGGAGGATACCATGTGGTACCCAGATTGAAACTGACGATCCAGATTAAAATGCCGAGTGGATTTAAAAAAGGAAAAAATCAAAAGAAACGTGTTTTCCTGTAGAACTTATGGGGTTTGCCTAGTGAAGGCATGACAGTAACAGTGGCCTAGTGGGTCATTTTTTTATGAGCAAGCTGAACCCATTTTTAAAATCACTTTTAATTCGAATAGACGTGTACCTTTTTTAAAATTAGAAAAAAATTATTATAGCCAAATAACTGCGTGTAAGTTAGCCTGAACATAATAAAACTACTCCCAATAAATATACTCGTAGATAGTTGCGTTGGCAAGAGAAGTTATTTGGTGCTCTTGGAGCATTAGTCCAGTAATTCAGGAGAATATTTTAACCGCCACTATTGTTTCCTCTTCTATCCGTCGTTTCTTATCTATATCTTGAATGCTAACCATGTCAAAGTTGTAATGTCCAGCACTGCAGCGTTTTTTTTGCTAGCTGCAAGAAAAGCACACTTATATGAAACTATTCAATGGGGCAGAATAATGGGGCGTACCATAGATTTTTTCGCCTTTTATGTAAGCAAATTGCATCAATCCACTAAAAAAAGATAAGATTGCTAAACCTTGAAATCTAATGGGCCATGGGTTCAGCTTCTTCAGTCTATTAGACTGAAATCTAATGGGCTAAGCCTTGAATTCATTCCGCCTTCTCTCTCTGAATCTGGCCTATTTCCTTCTTGAAGAGGTGAGGTTTCTTTATATGAGCCGGTTTTTTAATGGGCTTAAATTTTCTATTATGTAACCGTTTTCGACCCGTCTGATACCGCTACACCCTGATATACTAGTGCGTTGAAACATTGCAACTATATCGGCCAGTTCCCGTTACATACCGATCCGCATCGAATTCACGGATCGGTTCAAGGCCGATGCTCGACCATTATAGTAGGTGATAAGCTTCAAAATTTTGTTGTTAAAAATGATTTCTCAAAGGTTTACAACCGTTACAACTAATTCCTGTTATTTATTGCTCGATACTTTCTATACAGTTATACAACGATGTTACCGTTAGATGTCCCAAACTGTTTGGCCTTGTCCCGACTCCATTTTACATACATTTCAACGGTCAAATTCGTTCACATTTTAGCAAATGCTGTTGTCGGACCCATTTCCACCATCTCTCCTAAAACAAATGGTGGAAATTAGTTTTAGGAGAGACGGTGGAAAAACAGTCCGACAAGTGGTACCGGAGCCAGGAGGTCATGAGTTTGTTTACTGGTTCTTTTACTTCTTTGTGATAAAATAATCGTGTGCGAGCGTGCCAGAGAGAGTTTCAATCTCCTCCCTCAGATTAACTTTGGAAAAACCAAGTCTAATCAGGCGATTGTGTTTTATTGGTTCAATTACCTCAATTAAGAGGATTTTTCTTTATAAGTGAAGAAATGCAAACCAATAACTCAGGAAATTAAATAAACAATAAAGAAATAAGACACTTCGATTAATAAACCAAAGATAAACTTACTTCGAAATTGTCTTCAACTTCAAATACAAATGTAACAGAACTTCGAACTGGTGATTGTTATGAAAACAACCGAGAATGAGTGATTGTTATGAAAACAATCGAGAATAATCCTAAATACTTCCTAATCTACTTCCTAATCTACTTCGAACTGAGTTCGAAATCCTAAAACTACTTGCCAATGAACAAACCAAGCATCATTTTTTGATAGCTGTTTGTTGAAGATTTGTTCGGGGGCTTTTCACTCTTCAATTTCTTCTATTTATAGGCGCTGCTTGTAGTTTGAACTTCCCGCTCAATGAATTTGAACTTGGCTTGCTTCAAACTCTAACTTCTGCTTTTTGAGTTGGCAGTTTCTTTCTTCCTCCACGTCTGAATTTGAATTATTCGGATCCTTCCTCCTGAAGCTTTGATTTGAAATCTGCATAACTGCTCAACTAACTCAAATGATTACACATTAAGGAGATCACTGCTTTCCAATAAGTACTCCACGTATTCTAACTGTCAATTATTCCATTTTATAGATTTACACGTGGAGTTTAGGTGTCTAGCAGTTAATATCGTGGCTTCGAAGTCAGTTTCTATTTCGTCTTTGACTTGTAACTGCCAATAACTGCTATTTTGAATTTGAGGAAAAATACGACATCGTATTAACTCAATTTCTACTTCAATAATCCAGTGTATCTTTATTGACAAGTAATTGCCAACGTTTGACATTTTTGATTACGTGTCAATCAACTATTGGATTTGTTAATTTTATATGTAAACATACCCCCCACATTAACATCGTTGTTCAAGGGTTTTGAATAAGTGTTAATGTGCCTTTTGCCGCTTCGAATTCCTGTAAACTTCCAAAGCAAAAGTTATTGGCAGTTCCTGAAACTTCCAATGACACAGTTATAATTAAATCTTACGTTCTCTGCGAGAGAATTAAGGATTATGGGCAGAAGGATAATGGGCCGTTATTACCCACGTTCTCCACCTTCAAGAATTTAAATCGTTTCCAACTTAAAACTTGCCTATAAAAAGGGTTTAATTACTGGTAAAATTAATCACCATTCTTCGTTATAAACTGATTCCTTCCTCGACTGAACAATGGATGACTTCTCCAATACCCAAAATGCTTTCGAAAACCTGGTTCTTAATGACCCAAACCCTGTTGATATTAGAAATACTGTCACACCAATCATTGGTGAAATTCGAAGGGATCGTTCTTTCGTAGTGGTTCAAGTGGAAGATCCTGAGCCTACTGATCCATAGGATCCTCCGATTTCTTCTACTCCTAAACCCTTCTTATGGGGTCTACCATCTGAAATAGTGGTGGTAAAAATGGATGATCCTGCTGGTTACAAAGGTTGGAGCAAATACCGTTCATTGGCTATGAGTAGGTATTTAACTCCCTTTATTAGACGTGATCCTAACATAGTAATACTTGACAGTTTATTTGCCACCTGTCTCACTCCTGCTTTCTTCAAAGTCTCTGAAGAAGAGAGATCAGGTTTCGCTGGCTATGGTGAGCTTAAGCAAAAAGCTAGTAGCCAATTTATATATTGGTTAAATGAAGTTCGAAAGCCTCACTTTGAAGGAAATTCCGTTGATCTAGCTAACCTCTCTCTTCAAACTCTTCCAGAAAACCCAGATTGGTTTCAAGAGTTAAAGAATATCAAATTTGATCCTATTATTTATCATGCTGATATCTCTTACTCTCTTTATCCGCAATCTAACTCTATTAAAGCCAAAGAATTGTTGGCTGCATTTGCTTTTTTGGAGATAGGGATTCTTGAAGAAGACATCCCTTACAAAAACTTCTTGTGGGCTTGTGAGACTCTTCAATGTACCACCTTTGAGCAAGCTGGTACTTTTATCCATTCTTTTCTAAGTCAACTCCCTCTCCTACGAATGTGGATGAAGAATAACACTGCTGCTTTTGTGTTCAATCAAGACCTTCATGAGTATGAAATACTTCATGATCGAATTACTAGACTTCATAATAAGATTGAACATCTGAAGGAAGATTCCTTCGACACCCCATCCGGAATTTCTAAAAGGCTTCGAAGGAGATTCAAAAGTTGTCTTAAAAGAAATACCTTCAAGTTGGCTAAATCTGAAGTCAAAGCCAAAAATCTGGTCCTAAAAATCAGACCATTGATTGAGAAGAAACTCAAGTTCGATGAAGAAGAAAGGATTAGGGTGAAAGAAAAAGAATTTTTCAACTTTTCCTGGGCAAGATTTCATGCTTTGGTGACTTGGAGTTTTCCTCATTACTTCCAAGTCATCTCTACTCCAACAACTGCTCGATCATCAGTAGATGTTTAGTTCTCCTTTGAATGTAATAGGATCTTCTTAGTAGTATGTAATTTCCCTTTATTAATGTAATTTCAACTTTCTATGGTTTAATTTGTACCTTTAAATGCTTTTCGAAGTATTTCAATGCATTCTAAACCAATTCGAACTCAGAATGAACAAAATGATAAAGTATCTTTTATGATATCAAACCAATAAAAATGGTTCGAATCATATGGTAATTCGAAACTGAAATAAAGTATTAAATATGGGTAAAAAAGAATTCAAATTTGGGCCCGACGTAATATAGGCCCAATTAATTCTTTACGAATATTTGACCCAAAACGCCGTCTCGTTTCATCAGCACATATAAATTTTAGGCTTGAAACATCTTCATTACACATTCAAACTTTCCTACGCTTTTGCATTCCCTCCTTTGTTCTTACACTCTTGTGATCATGGCTTCTGAAAGTGAAGTATTCAAAGGTACTCCCTCCTTTGTTCTTAGGAAATTGGTGACTCGAGAAATCCTAAAATCAACAACCGGTGTTGACAAATTACAAAACCGTGCCTTCATCGAACATCCTACCCTACCTAATACTCAAATCCTAGGGCCTGCATTTCTTGATCTTCCTTTAGATTGATAAGCCCCTACTATTGTAGATATCCGGGCTTATCTAGCTCTTTTTGTTCACTCACACACGCATTTTAACGCCTTTTACGATTGATGTTGCGCGAAGTGTATTTTTGGAAGTTTCAGGTAAAACCACGGCATAAGGCGCATTTTGAAGCGTTTTGGGAAGCATCCAAAGTTACCCAAGGGCCACGTGCCCCATGGCATGCCACCACCGGGCCTCAAGAGCCAAGAAATGAAGACTCGGCTAAGGCCCGGGAAGTCGAAGAGCCACAAAGCCAAGCCGGAAGGCTAAAGCCATGCTTCACGCTCACACAAAACTTCCGGTGGAATCCGGGAGTGAACAAGCACTCAAGTGACCAAGGAACACCACCCCCGAGGGTCGCACAACTCATTTAAGTGCTTTGGAGGAAGTCCGGAAGCACGCAATTCAAAGGGGGTGATCAAAGAAGCCAAATTCAATTCCTGATAAATCCGGACAGATCCGGATTAAAGTGGACCGATCCAAATTTGAAGTAAAATTTCCAGACGATTCTGGACCGATCCGGATTAATCCGGATCGATCCAGATTAATCCGGATCGATCCAGATTTGCTCAAAGTTTTCCCAGACGATTCTGGACCGATCCGGAATAAAGTGGACCGGTCCAAAAACACCCGCCAACCACTTTTTGAGCACTTTATGCACTTACTACTTATGGAATGTTTTATGCTCTTGTGAGGACTTTTTGGATATTTTGTAGAGAGAGAAGGGAAAGACTATATGGGGCCTCCCCTCTCTCCTTCTCTCCCATACACTTACTCTTTCATTTTTAGTTTTAGTTTAGCTCCTCCATTGGAGGATTTTGAAGCTTTATCTCTCTAGATTTCTCAAGTAAGTTTTCATTTCTAGTTAATTTGTCAAGGTTTATTGTTGTAGCTACAATCATTCTCTCTATATAAATCTAGTTTATTTGTGTTTTTATCGGTTAAATCTTGTTCTTCATTTCCTAGCTAAATCCTTCTTAAACTCTAGTTTTTATTGGTTGTTTGTTATTTCTCTAAGGTTTAAAGTTGTAGGTGGAGTTATAATCTTCATTAAAAATCAGTTTTCAAGTTTATTAAGCATGTTTTTAGTTTTCTTCCATTTTCTAGACTTATTTACTAGTGTAATGAGTGAGTAGTTTTAATAGGCTTAGTCATGGGGTGATTAACACTCCATGACTCGGGGTTTAATTCATCCATCTCGTTTCATTGGCATACATTGCTTGTTTACCGGAAATTTGGGGTTTCATTTTTATGTACCAAAGTGTGGGTTTGTTAATCCCTTTGATCACACGTAGCCAAGAGCTTGACTACTTGGCACGTGTGATGCTTTGGGCGATGTCAACTCATCCGTTTGCAAAATGTCCCGAAAACCTCTAATCTTTGGTAAACACATTTTCTTGTAAAAGGTTTTACAATCTAGATCTTCCGTTCGGGGGCATTTAACGATGCCCCGAGCCGGTTATCAAGAGAGGATGGATTAACCCGAGTCATGGTTGTTAAAATCCCCTAGACTTTGCCTTAGTTTAATTTGCCGTTTTTAATCTTCCGAGTCGTTCTCAAAGTCGAGAGAATTCCACCAAATAAACTCCAAAAGCCAAGTTTGCCGCTTTAAGGCTAAAAACTTCATTCGCAAGACAACTCTCACGCCGGGTGCGTTCGGTCCCTGTGGATTCGACCCGGTCTTACCGGTTATTATGCTACTGCCGACCTAGCCCTACGCTTGGGGCGACACCATCTACGACACAATCCAAGGTCGCAAGCATAGATCTTACATCATGTTACCCTATCCTTGAGAAGAGCGACCTTGTGAAGGATAGGCTTCTAGGTTTCTCTAATTGAGCCAAGAAGAATTTCGTCTGCTGGCCAAATTATGATAAAGATTGGGATGACTGGTCTGCACGTATATTCAAAGCCAAAGGGAAAGAGCTAGCAGATGTTGGTTTATCACACATCATTTCCTTGCTCAGGAATGGTATTTTACAGAACCCCACACTCATTCATGCTGCCCTAGCCTTCTGGGATCCTTCATACAACTGTTTCAGATTCAACTGTGGAATGATGGCTCCCACAGTTTTAGATGTATCTTTCCTTGTTGGGCTCCCTCCGTATGGTATTTTCTTTGACATTGCTTCATCTACGGAAGTCCCATTTTTGGATGAGATTGAGTATGCTGGGAAAAATGCTTCTTACAGCAAATTTCTAGACACTAAAGGAGATATTCAGATGAAGTATCTGAAAGAGAAATGTTTGCTTATATTTGGTATACTCTGTGCAAAATGATTTTTTGCCATGGTGGTAAGAAAATGATGCTCGAATTCGCACCCTTAGCCTATTCTTTATCAAAAGGTGAAACCATTGATCTGGCCTCTCACTTTTTAGGCTATGTTTACAAAATAGGGTCTGATAATCATGCTAAACCACTTTCTTATAACCTGGGAGGTCCTCTCTGGTTTCTGCAACTCTGGCTGTTAGCTTATTTCCCCGACCAAAAGGTTGCAGACAGGTCTCCTCTTGATGTATATGGGGACAAATTCACCATTTTAGCTTCAACTCCCCTTACTTTGGTTGGATATATACAATATTTTCATCAAATGAGGGAGGACAAAGAAGAAGGAGATTTCGTTCCTTTTCATGACTGGGATATTGGGCCGAAATGGATAAGAAGACTGATGGCACAAAGAGGTAGCCCTACTTATCGTGAAGCTTGGGCAAGTATGCTTCTCCCAAGGGAAATCATCATAGGGGCTTTCGTTGGTGGCTGTAGACAGGCTCATGCTGAGATCTATTGTCCTGCACAATTGGCTAGACAATTTGGGTTGGTGCAAGCTATCCCTTGCCCTTATCCTGGTGAAATCAACATTGATCTCTCTACAAGAAACAAGGTCGATAAGGATCACATTGCACGTCTTAATGCAGAATTTAAGAATTCTAGAGCACAATTCCAACCATATATGTTTTCTGTTGTTTTAGAACCTCCTCTTCCATCCTTTTCTAGATGGTGGCACAACTCCATGAGATTATATTACAAGTCTGCAAATGTCAAAGATTTCGTTAAAGACCTTGGCATTGCCATTGAAGAAAAATCTGATTCAATATCAGATGATGGGTTTGGAGAAAGTTCAAAAGAAATTCCTCAAGGAACAGAACATGTATCCGGAGCTCAATCTCCTGTCTCAACGCCTGCTGCCTTGAATATCAAACCACTTCGATCTGTACCACAAATGGTAACTAGATCTAAACAGCAAAGATCTCCTTCTCCATCAGGTGACTCTTGACTTTATGGCTCAATCGACATTTCTTTTCAACATAATTTTTCTTTATTTCTTATTATTTTGAGTACTGCAGAGTCTACTCCAAAGAAGAAAACCAGAAAAGAGGCAGAACCTACTCAAACTTCTGCTTATGCAGCTTCGAAGCAAAGCACAAGAAGAGGAGTCACAAAACAAGCACTGAGCCATGATGCCACAAAATTTGACAAAGTTTATGAGGCTTCGAAGAGAAGAAGAAAAATTCTGATTGAAGAATCAGAGGAGGAAGAGATAGGAAATGATTCAATTAGTCAACTTGTAAAAGGCAAGTTCTTGTATTCTTTAGTTTCACCAAAGACTTTGAACCTCCATATCTCTTAAATTTATTTATTGATTCTATTTCAGAGAAAAAGACACAATCTAAGCATACTATAGCTTCGAAGACTCCTTCTGAACAAGATCCTCTTGAAATTCAACAGCCAATTGACCCTCATGCTACTGGTGCTACTGCAAGATCTTCAACTCTTGACTCTGAACTTATTGCTCAGGATTCTCTTAACAAAGAGCCTCCTCAAAAGCAAGCTTCTTCAACTGAGAAGATGTCAGAGCCTGCTCAGTCTGTTCTAAAAACTGCAGAAACCAATTTGGATATTGGGAAAAGCAAAATTACTGAGGCTGACATTCCTGTTCGGCACGTTGATGTTTCTGTTCCAAAGGACGACAGAAGTTTATTTCCTGAAATTGCTTCCCATCCTCTTGGTATTAAAACCTTCGATCAGCCTAAAATAGCAATTGATGAGACTGCTATAGGTCAATCTTCAAGATCTGGGATTCCAGAAGAACCAATTTTGTCTGAACAAGTCCCTCCACTTGAGGTATTGTGTCTCTTTATAATTCGAACTTACAGTCATTATACTTATGCTCAAAGGATTAAACTCGATCATGTTTATGCGTTTCTTCAAACAGGAAATTGATACTTCTGCTAGCACCATTGTTGGTGATCTCTCTTCATTGGAGCAGTTCAAATTAAGAGTGGGTGATTTCTGTCAAAGAATCACCAATCCTAAAGCTCCAATTTCTTCTCCGGAGTCTCCTATTACTCAACTCAAAACTCAACATAGTTCACCTCTTCTTGAGTTGGTCAAACCTACTTTTACTCCAGGAGAGATTCAGGAATTGAAGGAAATCCTCCGACAATTTTCAGAATTGGACTTTGAAAAGTTGGCTGAAGGAGATTTAAAGGTGCATTTAGAGATTTGCTGTCAAGCAGCTTGGGTATTAAAACCTACTTCTCAAGATTTACACAAACAACTCTTGAATAAGGTCTCTGAGTTTCGAATAAAAGCCTATCAACTCTGTGAAGTTCAAGAGAGACATCTTCAAAGACAAAGTCTGAAGGCAGCATTGTCAAATATAGAAGATGAGGCACAATGTGTAGTTTCTTCTTATGATCAAGATGCTATCAAGTTGTATCAGTTGCAAGAAGAAGAAGCTCACCTAGAGAAAGCATTGTCAAAGGTAAAAGGGAAATTGCTCAAACAACTGCCAATATGCAAGTTTCTTTGAACAAAGCTTCTTCGTCTGTTGCAGATATAAACGATCTTAAAAGCCAACTGCAACGAACTACAGATCAAGAAGAAATTTACGACTTTGTTTGTACCAGAGGTGCTCATGTACTGAGTGACCTAAAAGATACAATTGTACAGTTTTTTGATCAATGAATGGAATGTTTGTGTTATTCCAGTTTTATGACCGTTTAAACTGCTTGAAGTGTTAATCTCAACAAATGAATTATGAGCCTCAACCACATAACTTACTTGTTGTTATGATTTATCCTTTCCAAACTAAATCACTTATGTCAAATGCTTCGAATAGCAATCTTTTATCATATTTTCTAGTTACCCTTAATTTCTGCAATAGAATTTGATTCAAAACCTGATGAGGCTTCCAACAACTCAAATTCCAGCCCTTTGGGTAGTTTTCGAACCATCGAACCACATTTTCCATGGCTTTATTGTCACTATATCAATATCTGCTATTTCAGGAGTCTCAATTCCATTTGGATGATCAGCCAAGAAATTAGCTAAAGCTTGTCCTTTAATTGATTTCTGAGGAACATACTCTATGTTAAATTCAATTAAGGACACAATCCATTCCCCAATTCTGCCACTAAGTACAGGTTGAGACAACATATACTTCATAACATCAGTCTAGGAAATTACATAAGTTACTCTAGGCATCATATAGTACCTGAGTTTCTTCGAAGCAAAAAACAAAGTCAAACATAGTTTTTCTACTGCAGAATACCTACTTTCACAATCATTAAGAAATCTACTTAAATAATAGATAGCTTGTTCCTTTCCTTCTTCATTGTCTTGAGCCAACAAAACTCCCACTGAGTCATATTTTGCTGCTAAATACAACTTGACAGGCCTTCCTTTTGAAGGTGGAACAAGCACTGGTGGATTGATCAAATACTCCTTGATGGCCTTGAAAGCATCATCATGCTCCTTTGTCCATTCGAAGTCTTCTCCATCCTGCTGTTACTCCAAAAGCACATTTAGCAGGATTCAACTTCAGTTGATAATGCCACATTTTTGAAAAAACTATTTTCAAATGTTCTACATGATCATCAATAGATTTTGATTTGACAATAATGTCATCTATATAGCATTCCAGAAAACCCCCAACTATTTCATGGAAAATAGTGTTCATAGCTCTTTGATAAGTAGCACCAGCATTTTTTAGCCCAAAAGGCATTTTGACCCATTCGAAGGTCCTAAGGTTGCCAGGGGCCCTAAATGCGGTTTTATGAACATCTTCTTCAGCTATACAAATTTGATTATATCCTGAATGTCTATCCATAATAGACATGATTTTATGGCCTGCAGAACTATCCACCAGCATGTCTACTACGGGCATTGGGTATTCATCCTTAGGGGTTGCAATGTTTAGGTTTCTAAAATCAATGCAAACCCTAATCTTCCCATTTTTCTTGATAACAGGAACAATATTTGATAGCCATTCCACATATCTTGCTGTTCTAATAAAACCAGCACTTAAAAGATTTTGAATTTCCTTTTTAACCAATAAGATGGTTTCAGGAGACATTTTTTTTTGGAGGTTGTTTGAAAGGTTTGAAATTAGATTTAATAGGCAATCTATGTTCAACCAAATCTCTATTCAAACCTGTCAATTCTTTATAGCTCCAAGCAAAGCATTCTTTGTTCTCTTTAAGCACTGTGATCAACCTTGCCTTCGAAGCAGCATCAAGTTCTCTGTTGATTTGAACAGTGTTTGGAACAATCCCTTCTCCCAATTCCACTTCTTCTAAAGGATCTTGGGAATCGACATAACCAACAAAGGCCTTTTCGAATTCAAATGGCTTCAAACCCCATCCGATTTTTTCCCCATAATTCTTCCCAATCATCTGTTTCCTGTAACTTCTGCTCTATTTCTAGAGCCATAAACTTAACTAAGGCCAATGAGTTGGACTCTTCGAACTCTGTCTTGGACTCACATCCAAGCAGCCTCATATGGTGAATTGTCTGATTCATAATCAACTGCTTGTTTAAGCTTAGATTTTAACTCTGTCAGTTCTCCAATTTCCAATACATTGGATGGAGGGGTGGCAGGTTGTGCAATTTCACTTAGAGGAATGATTTCAGGTTTGTACATTTCAGCCTCTGCACAATTTGCTGAAGTACTGAAAGGATGTGGGTCTGCTTTCACCTCTTCGACCCCCACTTCTTTCCTATTTTCGTACTTCACAATCATCAGAGTTTGGTGCATCGAAGATGGAATACAACCATTGACATGAATCCAATCCCTACCAAGCAAGGCATTGTACTTACTTGTGAATGTATCCACCACAAAAAGGTCAGATCGGTTTCCACTTGGCCAACTTTCAAAGTATAGAAACAATTCCTTTAGGACTTTTACTCTCACCAAGAAAGCCCGACAATAGATGTGCTTGTTGGGATCAATCGAACCTTTTCTTTCCCCAACTTTTTCAAAGTCCTTGAAGGCGAAATGTTTCTTCACGCACCATTATCAACCAAAACCCCGTTTAACAAAAATCCCATCGACTCTGCAGAGATGTACGGTGGTTTCAAATGGTGCCTCATATCACTTGAAGGTGATCTGAAAGGATAAGAAAGATTAGCACAATTCAAATCAACAATCAAAGGATACTTAGAATCATTTTCACTGGAACAAAATTGCTCTTTCCTTCGATATTACTTGGTTCCTCTAAAGCATTAACCATGACTATAAAATCTTCCTCTTCTTCTTCTTTTTGAATCTTTGAAATCAAAGCTCCCCAACCATCATTCCAACCATTGTCATACGTAAGATCATATTCATCATCACTTGATACATCAATGACCTCCATAGAGCAAATCAAGTTGCTATTGTGATGCCCTTGAATCGTGAGTAGTCCGGTCCAAAAGGTCCAAAGTTAACGAATGAAGGAGAAACCATGTTAATTTGAACTTCGTAAAGTCCCAAACTGGATGGTCCTTTTTTCCAGCACTTTGGTATATCTCGATTCTTCTTCTCGCTATGCCCACTTTTTTCTGACAGTACATTGCAAGTTTCCATGGGAGAGAATGTTTCAACAGTGATGATCTTATGCCTTCACCTCCTTCCTGTTCCACTATCATGGCTTCTAAAAAACCAGATTGATAGCTTGCCAAGGAATTTGGTGAAGTTGGGCTATTCTGAGGCATGTCACTATCCATCCTTGCAGCCAAACTTTCCAATGTTTCTATTTCAGCTTGAGTAAACCCTCTTCGAAGAGATTCCTCAGAGTCTTCTCTTCGAAGTCTGTTAAATCTTGGGTTGATCTTATCACCCCCATTAGGATCTTCCTTAGAGGCATATTCTTCCATCTGGAAACTAGTATACCTCCTTTGCAATTTCCTCTTTTGAGTTCTTGTCAACATAGGAATCATTTGAGGTGTTTTGGTCTTTGGATCTCGAACCACTACCCATTGACCAGCAGGGGTATTTGGAGGTTTGACCATTTTGTTTCCAACTTTAGAAGGAGCTTTGTGTCCCTGGAAGAGTTCTGGTTTAATTTTCTTTAAAAACCAATCAGGAACCCCCTTTACCAAGGAAAATTGTTCACCTTGTCCTTCGTTTTCCTGGCCCATAGGGGCCTTCCCAGTGTTAACCTTCTTCAAAGGAGGATAATCTCTCTTCGAAGTTGGTGGAACTGGACTAGAAGGTACATTTCTTTTAGAAACCAACCAAGGCTTCTCATTTCTTCCTTGACTTGGGCTTACCCAAGGCCTTCTTTCATTATTTCGATCTAAAGCCTTTCTTTCCATCCTTTTTGGAAATAAATCTACCCCCTGTCGATCCAAGTCTTTAAAAACCAAATAATTGGCTCTGCATCCCATGCATAAACATTCCAAAAAGGAAGCTTCGAGCATAGGAAGATGAGACTGCTTGAATCCCTTTTGAGATGAACTCTCTGGTGTATGTCTTGGCTTATTGTTCCTGTAAGCATCATTTCGAAATTGACCAACATTTGGCCTTCCTCTACCAATTTGCACAGAATTCATTTCAACATGTACTTGTTTATTCTGCCACACTTCTCGAACAGTTTTAGCCAATGATGTTGGCACATTAGTGTTAGCAGTTACTTCTTCAATCTTTGGAAATGGATCAGTATCAATTCCCATAGCCTTTTCTGGAAACATGATCCTTCCCTTCTTGATCTGTTCTTGAACCCTATCACGGAAAACATTACAATTTTTAGTTGAATGAGTCCAAGAAGCATGCCATTTACAATAACTCTTCCCTTCGATTTCTTCCAAAGTTGGAAGTCTAACATTATCGGAAGTTTGATAAACTTTTTCTTCAAAAGGTAATCAAAAATTTCATCAGCTTTGGAAACATCAAATGAATATACTTTGCTAATGGCTTTCTTATTATTCCTTGGTGCTATAAAGGAATCTTTTCGAACCAAACAATCACACACACAAGGATCATGTTCAATAATTTCAGCAGCATCAATTTCATAAGTAGGCTCTTTGTAATAAGTAGAATAAGAAGAATTGTTCCTATCAACATCTTCTTCTAACAAAGATTCATATCTAGATGCTTTATAGGTTAAATCAACCAAATCCCTAAATTCAGTAGAATCAAACTTCTTTCTAAGTTCTCTACTTAAACCATCTTGTGCTATCCTAACAAATTCTACTTCTGGTAATTGAAGTTTGCATTTGTTTCTAGCCCTTTTAAACCTAGTAATGAATTGAGCAGCCTTTTCATCAGGTTTTTGTTTTAACCTTGCTAAGTCAGCCATAGTGACTTCAGGCTCAGTTAGGTAAAACTGTGCATGGAATAATTCTTCCATCCTTTGCCAACTTGGAACTGACTCTGGTGGTAAATTTGAATACCATTCGAAGGCAGTTCCTGTCAAAGAATTAGAGAATAATTTCAACTTACTGAAACCATTATTACCTAATTCCTTACACTGAGCAGTAAATCTAGCAATGTGTTCTGTGGTTGATTGTTTCCCATCCCCATGAAACAGTGTAAAATCAGGAATTTTAAACCCCCTAGGGACTTCGAACTGCCTATCTATCCATTCTGGATAAGGTTTTCTATAAGCTTGAGTTTGTATTCCTCGGTTCAGAGGTCCATAAGCTTCTTGCATAAGGCCCAATATTTCATCTCTAAGGGTGGGATTTCCTTTAAAATGAACATTTGAGTTAATGTGTGGTTCCCTATTCACATTTCTTGTTATGTGATCTTCTGGAAAACCATCAAAAGAATTCTCAAAAGGTTGAGGCTGTTTATAATCTCTTTCTTGCCTTATAAAAGGTTCATGAAGGTGATCCGAATGCACTCTTCCCATTTCTGGTATTCCTGGATACTTAGGAACTCCAAATTCTACATTAGGCCTCCTTGAACTATCCCTTCCAATAAAATGATTTCCTATGGAATGACCATATCCTTCAAACCCATAGTCATCATTTCTATAACCTTTATCCTTATTTACACCTTCAAAACTAGGTTCGAATGGGACATGAGTGGTTTGTTTGTATGTTCTCCTAGGCTTGGGGATTTGAGAGTCATACACCTTTGCAGGTTCGTACCAAGATTCTGGTATTTCATCTATATTGATAGGCTCTTTTCCAGGCCTTGACTTAAATTTGCTTGTGCTAGCCTCTTCTTTGTCCTTCTCAAATGAAGGCAGAGGATTACTTTTAAGCCCTGATTGCTCTTCTAATTTTTGTAACATAAGCTTCTGGGTTTGAGCCAGTTCTTTAAATGTAGCAATCATTTCAGCAAATTGGCTAGATAACACACTTCCTCCAATATCTGGATTCTTTGGGTCATCAATTTGCACTGTTCTATTGTTCCTAGTGTTCATACGAGAATTTTGGCCAATTCCAACATTCGTATCTTGACCAATACAAGTTTCTTGACCTATTTGAGGTCTTTCAACCTGTTCATTCTCTCTAGGATTAACGTTATTCTCATCTTCTGGCATTTGGCCAATTTGAGAATCATCTGTTTGCTTCCTAAGTTTTGGAGCCATTCAACACTTTCGGGTGTCCCACCGGGCGTGCCAAAAAATGTTTACTGGTTCTTTTACTTCTTTGTGATAAAATAATCGTGTGCGAGCGTGCCAGAGAGAGTTTCAATCTCCTCCCTCAGATTAACTTTGGAAAAACCAAGTCTAATCAGGCGATTGTGTTTTATTGGTTCAATTACCTCAATTAAGAGGATTTTTCTTTATAAGTGAAGAAATGCAAACCAATAACTCAGGAAATTAAAGAAACAATAAAGAAACAAGACACTTCGATTAATAAACCAAAGATAAACTTACTTCGAAATTGTCTTCAACTTCAAATACAAATGTAACAGAACTTCGAACTGGTGATTGTTATGAAAACAACCGAGAATGGGTGATTGTTATGAAAACAATCGAGAATAATCCTAAATACTTCCTAATCTACTTCCTAATCTACTTCGAACTGAGTTCGAAATCCTAAAACTACTTGCCAATGAACAAACCAAGCATCATTTTTTGATAGCTGTTTGTTGAAGATTTGTTCAGGGGCTTTTCACTCTTCAATTTCTTCTCACTACAAGAAATTTGGTCATTGGAGACGAATGAAATCGTCACAAAAAGCATGGTTTTTGTCTCTGATAGTCTTGGTGACGAAAAATAGTTTTGTCACCTATAGGTTGTCTCCGAAAGTCACCTGGTGACGAAATTATTATTGTTTCGTCACCTATACTAAATTTTGGTGACGAAATTTTTCGTCACTAACCATGACAGAAATGGGTGATGAAATTATTGTTTCGTCACCTATACTAAATTTTGGTGACGAAATTTTTCGTCACTAACCGTAACAGAAATTGATGAAATGGCGCTAATTTGGGTGCCTACGTGGCCGCTGACGTGGCGCCTACGCGGCACCAAGGTGGAGCCAACGTGGCAGCTGACGTGGCGCCCAGGTGGCAGCTAACGTGGCGCCCAGGTGTCGACTACGTGGCGCCCAGGTGGCGACTACGTGGCGACTGGCGTGGCGCCCAGGAGGCGCCCAGATGGGGCTGAAATTTGTGAATTTTTGCTCCCCCTGGGATTCGAACCGTAGCCCTCGCCTGTGCGCGTGCATGCGCGAATCAACTGAGCTAGGCAACCTCTTGTTTCATTTAGACACCTTTTAAATATTTATACTATAACAACCGGATTATTCTTATACAAACCCCTACTAATATCATTTCTTTTATAAATTTTATACTTATATCTACTTTAATAATTTTTTTTATTTTCTAACACAAAAAATTTTCTTTTTTTAACAAAATGCTTTTAATAAATTTTTTAATCGAGTTTATACTATACAAATATATTTTTTTTATTCCGATTGTTTTACACTCCCCATTTGAACACCCATTATACAAACACTAACTAATATATTTTTAAATACATATGTTTTCTTTTTGAAAGTAAAATTTTTCTTTTTTAACAAACGCCTTTTAATAAAAAAATTTAAATCCAGTTTATACTATAAAAAAAGTTTTTTTATTCCCATTGTTTTATGCTCCCCATTTGAACACCATTATACAAACACCTACTAATATCACTACTTTAATAAATTTTTTTATTTTTTAACACAAAATTTTCTTTTGTAACAAAAGCCTTTTAATAAATTTTTTAATCGAGTTTCTACTATACAAATATTTTTTTTTATTCCGATTGTTTTACACTCCCCATTTGAACACCCATTATACAAACACCTACTAATATCACTACTTTAATAATTTTTTTATTTTTTAACACAAAAAATTTTCTTTTTTAACAAAAGCCTTTTAATAAATTTTTTAATCGAGTTTCTACTATACAAATAATTTTTTTTTATTCCAATTGTTTTACACTCGCCATTTGAACACCCATTATACAAACACCTACTAATATCACTACTTTAATAATTTTTTTTATTTTTTAACACAAAATTTTTTCTTTTTTAACAAAAGCCTTTTAATAAATTTTTTAATCGAGTTTCTACTATACAAATAATTTTTTTTTATTCCGATTGTTTTACACTCCCCATTTGAACACCCATTATACAAACACCTACTAATATCACTACTTTAATAAATTTTTTTATTTTTTAACACAAAAAATTTTCTTTTTTAACAAAAGCCTTTTAATAAATTTTTTAATCGAGTTTGTACAATACAAATAATTTTTTTTATTCCGATTGTTTTACACTCCCCATTTGAACACCCATTATACAAACACCTACTAATATCACTACTTTAATAATTTTTTTTTATTTTTTAACACAAAAAATTTTCTTTTTTAACAAAAGCCTTTTAATAATTTATTTTAAATCCAGTTTACACTAATTAAAGAGTACATAATTAATTTCATACAAAAAATAAAGTGTGCACAATTTTTTTTTTGATCGGCAAAGAAGAATTTATTAAAAACGGGGGAGCTATCGCTACACAATTGATCAGACAAAAAAAAAATATTTTTGTTAATGAAATTGTGTCTCGATAACTAAGAAGCTTTCTAAACCCGATCGAGGCAAATTTTTACGAGAAAATGATTAAATAAATAAGGAAAATTACTTTTGGTGGAGTAAATGGAGGGAACATATTAGTGACGAAAAAAATATTTTCGTCACCAAAAAGATGTGGAGGGAACATATTAGTGACGAAAAAAATATTTTTGTCACCAAAAATTCCATTGAAGGGAACATATTAGTGACGAAAAAAATATTTTCGTCACCAAAAAGATGTGGAGGGAACATATTAGTGACGAAAAAATATTTTCGTCACCAAAAAGATGTGGAGGGAACATATTAGTGACGAAAAAAATATTTTCGTCACCAAAAAGATGTAGAGGGAACATATTAGTGACGAAAATATTTTCGTCACCAAAAAGATGTAGAGGGAACATATTAGTGACGAAAATAGTCATATAGGACACAAAAATTAATTTCGTCACCACAATTTCGTCACGGTTTATCATTTTTGTTGTAGTGTCTATTTATAGGGGCTGCTTGTAGTTTGAACTTCCCGCTCAATGAATTTGAACTTGGCTTGCTTCGAACTCTAACTTCTGCTTTTTGAGTTGACAGTTTCTTTCTTCCTCCACGTCTGAATTTGAATTATTCGGATCCTTCCTCCTGAAGCTTTGATTTGAAATCTGCATAACTGCTCAACTAACTCAAATGATTACACATTAAGGAGATCACTGCTTTCCAATAAGTACTCCACGTATTCTAACTGTCAATTATTCCATTTTATAGATTTACACGTGGAGTTTAGGTGTCTAGCAGTTAATATCGTGGCTTCGAAGTCAGTTTCTATTTCGTCTTTGACTTGTAACTGCCAATAACTGCTATTTTGAATTTGAGGAAAAAATACGACATCGTATTAACTCAATTTCTACTTCAATAATCCAGTGTATCTTTATTGACAAGTAATTGCCAACGTTTGGCATTTTTGATTACGTGTCAATCAACTATTGGATTTGTTAATTTTATATGTAAACAGAGTTCGAATCGCGGGAGTGTCATAGTGAGTGTGGGATTGTTGGGCCTAGAGTGCCCCCATGGATTTGGTTACACAATGTCACTCACTGCGACAGCTATAAAAACAAATTTGCGGGTGCGATGTCAAATGCCATAAAAGTCTTAATTGAAGCTCTTCCTAACACCAATTGATTTTAGGAGAGTTGGTGGAAAAACAATTCGACAAGTGGTATGGTTTTATGAGAGATGGTGAAAAATCGATCCGCCAGCTTGCCAAGATTTGCTATGCATGTGGATCCATAGAATGCATGTGGAATCCACACATTGACCAATTATAGACAATTTGCAAACAAATCTGTATCCAAACATCTGTGTCGAAAGCATTTTCTTTAGCTAAAATATAGCTACAGTTTATTTAAAATGCTGCAAAGATAGCTGAGTTGACCGATTGGTTGGTTGTTAGTTGGAGGAGAAAACTTGTAATCTTCTTCCAAAATCCACACAACCATCCAATGTATCCTTCACACCATGTTTATACTCGAAACCCATTCTCATCAGCTTTGTGTTGTCACAGCTGCTTCTTATGTCTGGCCCTTCCTTGAACCTAAAACAAATTCATAGTAGAAAAAGACAATTGAAATTTAGAAATCCAAAACATGCTTAAAACATTATGTTTTAGTACAATGAAGATCATTATGTTTTAGAGAGAGAGAGACAATGAAGAGAC